>QANX01002347.1:25338-110856 GCA_003254975.1 Ochetophila trinervis | reverse complement strand
AAAAAAAAAAAAAAAAAAAAAAGGTCATTATTCACACTTCAAAATAGTGTCCAAATCAAAAACGCCAAAATCCAAATCGTTTTATCAATTATATACAATCAATCTTATCTTAGCCTACTATTACCAAAAAAAAAAAAAATCTTATCTTAGCCTACATATTCTCCAACTGATCATATTAATCAAGTATCCTACGTGTCTGTTTTTAAAGGATACACATCCAATTTTCCCTTCTTTTTTTTGGTAAAAGATATATACATCCAATTTGTAATAAGGAAAATTGACATGGTTGATGCATATTGTTAAATGGAAGTGTTTCATAACCAAATTATACATAAATTTTCCCATTTTTTAAATAGATACATCCAAATTTATCAACCAAAAAAAAAAAAAAAACCCCAAATGCATATAAGAAATGAGAAATTATTGACAATTTAAAGTCATAATTTTCACGCCCTTAGATGTGGCTATTTATAGTCAAGAAGATATTATCAAATTCGCACATACGAAGGAACCAAACTTGATTGTCAAACTATACATAGTTAATATGGTATATCAAATATTAGAGATGTATAAGGCCCTAAGTTCGAAGTCTAGTACTATATAGAAAATATGCTAATGTGTAAGGCCTAACATAACTAATAAAATTAGTAATAGTTGTGATGTCAACTTAAAATTAAGGTAAGAAAAAATCAAGCAGCAATTAGATAAAGAGGGTTTTGGTAGCTGAACCAACTTGGGTTTGGGTCTTGACTTTTCCAGCTTAATTACAGAGCATATATACTAGGAACTCCAAAATTTTCTAGAGTTCAACCACTATTTTTGCTTCCTGGTCAACCTAAACTGCAGGGGTTTGACTTTCCCCACCTTGATTATTTATGCATGTTTTAACTTTCAATTAAACCAGTTGAGAAGATTTGGTTAGAGTGATCAAATTGAATTATTCTACTGTGCCTCGTCTACATTCTACTACAAATAAAAATCTTTATATTACTAGTTAGTTTTTTCTTTTCTTTTTTTAAATTCAAAAGTATACTTCATGTGCTAAAATATATTTGGGTTCAAATGAACCATACATTATTTATTTTGACTTTCTATAATTTTAAATCTCATCAAACTCATATTGCTAACTAAAAATTTATTGAGTTTCAGCTCTTTAAGCAATTCAAACTCTGGTGTTCATAAAATAAATATATATTTCTAATTTAGAAATTCCGAATTAGATTGATACAGAAAATGTCATTAATGACTACTATTATTGATGCTTTTCAGACAATCCCTATTTTATATCCCATATGAGAAAATATATATATATATATATATATATATATATATATAATATTTCTCATCCATGACGCCTTTGTTATGGAATTTCTCATCCGGATGAGATGAGATTGTATGGAAAATATCACTAATGGCTACCATTAGTGATGCCTTTGTTACTAATAATAGCCCCTAATATACTTCTCGAACAAATCTAGATTTATACTCCGGATGAGATAATAATTATATATATTCATCATACTCAAGTTATGTCGGCCTAATTTATAGTTTTAAAATTATGATTTTATTTTTTAGCTTTTAAATTGTTTAAAAGCTGAAATTAAAAGACACATTTATGATTCACTGGGTCTTGACATAGTTCACTTTTTCCAAATAGATTTTTAATATATCAATAAATCTATATTTGATCACTAATTAAATTTTAATTCTTAACTCTTAATGTAATCCAATAGTTAATAAAAAAAAAATATTTTATTCTAAAACAATAGGACGAGCTAACCTAAGTCTCTCTATATATATATTGAAGGGAAGATTGTCAACCTCAACTAACTAGTTCTAAGATTTACCAAAAAAAAGAAACTAACTAGTTCTAAGATAAAATTGTTACTCAATTTATATTTGATTAATCCAAGTACAACTTATTAAATTGGACTTCATAACAATAATTTATATAACTGGTCATATTGTAATATATTTTATAACAAAAGTGAGAACAAATTGTAAATAAATGTCATATATATAAAATAAATTGTATTTTTTTTGGTAAAATAAATAAACTGTATATGTATATAGTAGAGAACCACTTACTAATAAATATTATTACCAAAGATAAAGCACCACTAAATCCCCATCGCTATATATATATATAGAAGAGAAATTATATATAAAAATAATAATCAATAAATAGATTTCGATATTTGAGTATATAGTAAAAGGATGCTAATATTTTTTTTTTCTTTCTAGCTAGAGATCATTTTCAAGTGCTTACACATTTTTTTTTGGTAAACATCAAGTGCTTACACATTTTCTTTTGGTAAACATCAATTTAGGTGGACATACGGCCAAGGAGTATGCAAAGAAATATCACCAACTCTTCTCTCCTTTGTCTGATCTGCCATGATTATTTCAACTGTTTTTGTCCGAATATGCAATCTTCCAAGTTTTTCCAAATAGAAAAATTATAAATTAATAGATAAATAGTCCACAAGAGGCTTTATGGTGTTCATATCTTTAGTAAAATCATATATGAAACTAATTAAAGTATTGACTTGCCGAAGTATTTATAAATTGACTACTGAATTTTTAATAGAAATTGCAAATTAAGAGTTTTTTTTTTTTTTTTGGTAAAAGCAAATTAAGAGTTTCGTTAGTTGTTTTTGTCTTTTATTATTTTATAATATGACTTTATCATGTCCATGGACATTACAATGATGGTAGTAAAACTGGATATGCGATATATTTTTTTTCTTTTTTTGGTAAATGGATATGCTATATTTCTTTTTCTTTTTTTGGTAAATGTTTCGTATTAATGCCGAATTAAGATGTTCAACTGCACTCGATTTGATCGAACTTAGCCAAATTTAAAATAATTCAATTCAGTTCAGTAAAGTCCAACATGGCGAACAAAGGGAAGAAAATGACAAAATTCTATTATACATAGGCTAACCAACCAATGGGACCAAAAGAAGTACACAATTATCCCATGGAACACAAATTATTATTTGTAAAGATTCTTTAGTGGGGAGATCAAATACAACGATTTTGGACAACTTTTAACCCACACATATAGCATAGCGATACAGTTTCTTAAAAAAAGAAACTGAAAATAATTTGAAGTAGGAGACGGAAAATATTGCATCAAGCAATTGTTATTTCGTTGAATCAACATCTCAAAGCTTAAAAAAAAAAAAAAAAAAAAAATTAATTAATTTATGATTCGGAAATTATTAAAATGAATGATTTTCTACATTTTGTCATGAGACTTATGCGCAAGATATGAAGCTGCAACCAACCAATTAAAGTCCAGGGTAATCAACAAGTCTTTCTCATCAAAAAATTCAAAGAAGAATGAAGAGAATGGTGTCTGGGGTGCGCGGGTAGCTCTTCTTCCATGGTGATCTACTAGTGTGGATTTTCCATCTATTTGTTTTTTACCAGGTAGCTCTTACCTTCGTTTCTGTCTCCGGTTACTAGATTGTTTGTGAAGCAATGGATACTATACAAGAAAAGTTACTCTCTCCGCAAGAATCATTACGGGGTTTGACATTTTAGGCAAGCGATGATGGAGGAGGGTCCAAGGATGTGGTACTCGGGAGAATTCTAACCACTAGAAACTTTCAGAGGTTCACAATCACTGAAATCATAGCAAAAACGTGGAAGCTCCGTTTTAGAGTGCATATTGAAAAACTAGGTGAGAATTTCTTTAAATTTAAGTTTGGATGCAGAAAGGATAGAGATATGATATTTAGAGGCCGACCATGGTCCCTAAATGGTGCCCATTTAATTCTCAAAGAATGGCCAAAAGGCGATCAGTGAGATTTCCTTTAAGGAATCCACCTTTTTCATACAAATACATGGTCTTCCTCCAGCCTTTTTACATGAAAAAAACTGCTAAAATGCTGGGCAACAAGGTAGGAATAATCCACGCAAACTTCATTAATCCAAGTGCATTGTTGCCCATAGATTTTTAAGATTCATAGTGGAGATCAAGGTAGGGAACCGGCTTCCAGCGGGTTTTTTTTTTTTTTTTTTTTTTTTTTTTTTTTTTTTTTTTTATGGATAGAGCCGATAACAATGATTTTTGGATCCAATTCAAATTCGAACGGCTGGCAGATTTTTGTTACAAGTGTAGATTGATAGACCACGTCACATGCAAATGTAGCTTTAGGGAACAGGCGATGACTATCTCGCCAAATGGTATAACAACGAAAGTTTTTGGCCCATGGCTAAGATTTGAAGATGCATGTAGTATTCTATTCATCAACAAGCAGGAGGAGACAACTAGAAATTTGTTGACCAGTGAGCAGAAAGTACTTTCGCTAAAAATAACACAGAAATTGAGGAACAGCTATAAAAGCCAAAGTCACCTCAATATGTCTGCAAATCAAAAGGATGAGAACATTGAAAAGGAAATTCAAAATGTGATAGAAATGAGTAAGGAGCTGACAGCTCTTAAACCTACTCTAGCGAGACTAGAAGTGGGAGAAGAAAAAGATTTTCAAGATTTGGTTATGAGCAAGCTAAGAGAACCAGACTGTGATCTGTAGGATTTATCAGAATGGGCCATTCGCATGATACAAACCATAGCTTTTAAAAAAGAAGCGGAGAGGAGGTCCATGGAAGGTATGGACCAATATTTTTTAACATACAATTGGGCTTGGGTCAAAGCCATTCATTTGGCCAAGAGGAACTAATGTGAGGCCTAGTGGGTCTTCAATTTCTCACAGTAAGAGAGCTGCCTTAAGTTGCCTGGAGGGTAACAAAAAAAGGCTTCTTTTATTAGATGAGGATGAGGCCCGAGAGGAGTCGGTGGAAGACTTTACAAATGAACTACCAGGTTTATGTACAACTAAAAGTCCTTGCTTTCAAAATGAGGAGACATAAAACAATGAAATCCTAGAGATGCTCACTCCAATCGACAACGGAGATGGAGATTGTATTAGGGGAGAAGGAATCTGACAAACATGGTCGGGGAAAAAAGAGGCAAGATGCCAAGCTCAAAGAAGAAAAGAAAGGCAATACATAGATGAAGGAGAAAGCTCCAATGGCCAATGACAGCCTTCCCAAAGGGTTCTTGATTTTCAGTAGGCCGGGGAGGCGGGCCTATTCATGCTTCTCTTGCAAACATGAAAATCATTTCATGGAATTGCAAAGGTCTTGGGAAAGGGGAGACAGTCCGATACCTCACTGGCTTGGTCAAAAAACACAAATCTCACTGTGTTTTTCTAATGGAGACAAAAGGTAAATTTGAGAACATGAAGAGAATGTGTGAAAAATTAGGATTCAAAAATTATGAGATCGTGGAGGCTATTGGGAAGGCTGGCGGACTAACTCTTATGTGGACTGATGACATCAATTTGGTATCGGGTTGAACTTCAGGGAGAATCATCAACAGAGAAGTCCTTGATAAATCTGGTAAGAGAATTTGGAGTATGTATGCTTGCTATTGAACACCCTATAACAATGAAAAACATGAATTTTGGAGCAATTTCGCAGACTTAATTACTAAGCAGGATATCTCGTGGCTTATTTTCGGTGAACTAAATGAGATTATCAATGAAGGTGAAAAAGCTGGTGGAAGGAATTTCTGGAAAAGAAAAGAGTTGTATTTGAAAAAGTTCTTACTGAAAATTGGAGGTCTTGATGTGGGATTCTTTTAGAGGAAATATACATGAGAGAACGGCCAGCAAGGTCTTGCTTCGATTAAAGAACGATTAGACAAAGTAGTGGCATATAAGAACTGGTTTCAGTCGAACCCGCAAGCGACAGTTCATCATCTTCCTCTTGAAGAATCTGATCATTGCCCTATTCTAATTCAAACAGGTAAATTGGATACTCAGGGTAGAAGACCTTTCAAGTTTATGCAGGCTTGGGTCTCTGATGTTTCAAGTAGAGAAATTGTTTTGAAAGCTTGGAATATGGATAAAAAAGGAGGCATGGATTGCCACAAACTGAAAAGAAGCTTAGCTAACACCACTAGAGCCTTTAAAAAATGGAATAGAGCTGTTTTTGGGTACACTCATACTACTATCAAAAGGCTAGAGGATGAGCTGGAAAATCTACAGAATGATGACAACAATTCGACCAGACAACAACAAATAATAGAGGAGCTGAGAAATCAAAAGGGAAAACAAGAATCAATCAACATACAAAAGTCAAAAGAATTATGGCTTAAGGCAGGTGATTGCAATTCAAATTTTTTTCATGTTAGCACTCTAATTCGAAAGAAAAGAAATAGAATTTCAGCTATCAAATAAGGGTTGAACTGGATATTTGATGAAAAGGAGATTGAGGACTACTTCATAAATAACGTCACTGAGTTATTTCGCTAAGATTTCCCTTTCCTTGTCATTTGGAAAACTTTGGAAATAAGTGCATAATAGAGGAGGAGAACATAGAGTTGAACTGTATTCCCTCTGAGGAAAAAGTTAAAGAGTGCGTGTGGTCCCTACATTTGCTCAAAAGCCCAAGACCAGATGGATACTCTGGAATATTCTTTCAGTCCTACTGGAAGATTGTCAAAGAGAAGGTGGTTAAATTCAATAAAGAATGCTTCAAAAGGGGGGTTATTCCAGATTTAGAAAATAGGACCTTTATTATTCTCATCCCCAAGACAGACCAACCCTCAAATTTTAACCATTTCAAGCCAATAAGCCTTTGCAATTTCACCTATAAAGTGGTGTCAAAAATCCTTACTAGAAGAATTAGCAAGCTGGTTGGGAAAATCATATCTCCAAACCAAAGAGCTTTTGTCAAAGGCAGGTGGACTGCAGAGAATTCCATTGTTGGCCAAGAGGTGATTCAGAAGGTCAAGAAACACAAGGGCAAACAAGGATTGATGGTGATGAAAATTGATCTCAAGAAAGCTTTTGATAAAATGGAGTGTTCCTTTCTGATTAAGGCTCTTGAAGAATGGGGTTTTGATGAGAAATTCTGAAGTTTTATCCATCATTGTGTTAAATTAGTGAATTTCTCAATCTTGTTAAACGACAACATCACAAAATCCTTTAAACTAAGACAAGGATTTAGACAGGGAGACCCGTTATCACCTCTTCTCTTTATCATTTACTCTGAATTCTTCTCTCAAATATTACAGAAAAAGCAATGGAAACTTTCATGGTATTCAGATTGCCTAAGAAGCCCCAGCTATTTCCCATTTGATGTATGCAGATGATCTGCTGATCATGTGTCATGCAAAAAAAAGAGAAAGTGGAGGTGGTTAGGAGCTGCATTGAGAAATTCTGTAGTTGGTCTAGCCAATAGGTAAATTTCGAAAAATGGAGCATATACTTCATTAAATCTACAAACAGGGAGTCTAGAAGGGCAATTCTTGAAACTATTGACTTCAAAGACATGGGGAAAACTCAATTTACCTAGGGCATTCTCTAGTGATGGGAATAAACCGATCCAAGGAGTTTGGGAGACTAAAAGAAATGATCTCTTGTAGGCTTGAAGGGTGGACCATGCAGCTTCTGTAAAGGGTGGGGAAAACGACTTTGATTAAAGCGGTTGTCCAAGTTATCCTGACTTACTTTATGTGAACCTTTAGAATTCCATTGGGACTTTGCAAAGATATAGATGCCTTAGTTAGAAGGTTTTGGTGGGTATCGAAACCAAAAGCTGAAGGGTTCATGGCTTTGAAAGTTTGGGATGACTTGTGCAAACCAAGAAACTTGGAAGGGCTAAGTTTTCGCTTTCAATGACATTAACTTAGCTATTCTATCAAAATTATCTTGGAAATTGGCAAGTGGAGAGGAAGCTTTGTGGACTCAATTGATGCGTGCAAGATACCTAAAAGGTACAACCTTTTTTGAATATAAAAACAGTGGAGGTTCTTCCCAAGTATGGAAGGGAATTTGTGAAGCAAAAAGTTTTATTGAAAAAGGAGCTTGCTACAAATTAGGAAACTGCTACAACAAAAACCCATGGTGTGAACCTTGGGTTAGAAGTCTACCTAACTTCACTCCTATAGCTAAAGAAGGAGTTTATAGGGGAACCATCCGAAGGATTGTGGATTTAAAAGATTTGTTGATGGATGGATGGATGGAATGCTTCTCTTGTGAGACAACTTTTCACTGTTGACTCTGCCAATGCTATTTTGGAACCCAAATGGCCAAGTATTTACTGCTGAGGACAAATTAATTTGGTTGGAGTCTGGCCTTTTTTCGGTGAGAAGTTCTTATAAGGTGAGCTTGGGGGATGTTCATAGGGAAGTTGATAGTTTATGGGCAAGGCTTTGGAAGCTAAAGATCCATGAAAGGCTTAAAATGTTTGTTTGGAGAATTCTAGCAAATGTTCTCCCTACTAAGGAAGTTCTTGCTAGACAATTGATGTTTGAAGATAAGGAATGTGTGTTATGTGGGGCTGAAACTGAATTGACTATGCACATTTTTTTGGAGTGCTATGGTACTCGTGCTCTAGCTTTTGCTAGACGATTGATGTTTGAAGATAAGGAATGTGTGATATGTGGGGCTGAAACTGAATTGACTATGCACATTTTTTTGGAGTGCCATGGTACTCGTGCTCTAGCTTTTGCCCACAACCGAGGCTGCTGTTTTGAAAGCTTGAGAGCTAATAATATTCGTGAGCTGGTGGAACTTTGTGTTAACCCCACATATGATTTTTGTGTTGATGCTGCAAACAAAGATTTTATTATTGTTTTTCTTGCAACTCTTTGGTTTTGTATTTGGAATTTCAGGAACTCGATTTTATTTGATGGTCATATGCATTTTCCTTCTCAAGTCAGCAAGTTTGAGAAACTTGTAGAGGAATTTTCTATGATGATGTTATTATGCCTGCTGAACCGGCTTTGTGGACTCCCTTTCCTGAAAGGTGGCTTAAGATTAATACAGACACTTTGTGGAACCATATGGGGGAAATTGTTAAAGTTGCTTCCACTTTAATGGAATGTGATTCTTCCACTTTAATGGAATGCGATTCAGCTTTTGTTGCAAACTCACTGCTGTGGAGTGGGCTTCTGAGGAGGCCTCTCGGAACAAATGGACAAACTGCATTTGGTCGACTGATGCTCAGATGGTGATTAAAGAACTGGAGACAACTGATCCTTCGGATTGGGAGTCTTGTAACATCCTAAAATCTGATTAAGGATTAGCAAAGTAATTAGAGTTAATTATGTTTAATAATATATTTAATTACCCTAATGCTAGTATAAGAAAAATAATTATTAGTAAAATAATTATTTAAATAGTTTTAAAATTAATCTAAAAGGAATATAAAAAATTTAGAATTAAAATTTGTGAATTTGTATATTTAAAAATTAGTATAAAAAGAAAAAAATAAAAATAAAAGGAAAGTAAAATTAAAAATGAGAAAAGAAAAGAAAAGAAAAGAAAAAAATAAAAATAAAATGACCGTTTTGCCCTTATAGTTAAATAATTATGTGTTATTGAATAAAGGGCAAAATGAGAATTTTGGGGCAAAAATTGAATTAAAGCCTTAGCCTTCTTCCTCACGCGCAGTACCTGGTTTTTTTCTCCATTTTTGGTTGCCTGCCATGGCTTTTGAGAAAAAAATTTCAATTTCTTCAAATCTCTTCCAAATTTAGCTTAAAAATAGGTTACCTATAAGTTTTAGAGCCTTTTAAACACTTTGGTAAGGTTTGTTTTAACCGAAAACCACCATAAGCTTGAGTTTTTGGATATTTACCGAATTTCTTCCTCACCGGATTTTGAGAAATTCAGGCCACCTCTCGCCGGAATATTTATACCAAAAGCTTCATTTTTCACTCCTTTACAAAATCCAAGTGTTGGAATTAAAGATTAGTGAGCTAGGTTAAAGATTTGACAAAAAGGATACAAAGGAAATTTTTGAATTTATGGAGAAAGTGTGAAATTTTGGCTCCAATTGAAGGTAAATCATGTTTCTTATGCTTAATTACATTGTATAATGATAAGCATTGTAGTATAGAGTTGGAGAATGGAAATTTAGGGAAATTTGTGAGTGTTTGGAATGTGTTTTGATGAAATTATGATGATAGATTAGGAATTGTGATTTTAGTTAATGTAATAAATTATAATTAAGAAATATAGAGGAATTGTGAAGGTTGATTTTGTATTTGGTTGAGAGATAGTAATTTTAATTGGAAGATTTAAGTGGTTAATGATATAAATTTAGTTGGAAAAATTATTGTGATGAAAATTAAGAATAAAAATTTAGGTGTTAACCTCTAAAAATCATTTGGGTAAAAATATAATTAATAAACCTATATTATTAGGGGAAAAGTTGCATAATTGTGAAAATAGGTAATAAAAATGAGGTTTTATTTTACATTACGGTAATGAAGTATTTGGTAATATTATGTTATTGTATTACTAGAGGAAGGAACTAATCCGGTCGAACGACAAGGAGCGACCAACCGTGGATAGACGTCAACGCGGCGTATCTGTGAGTGGGAACACATATATATTTATATATATGTAAATGCATGAATATATATACATATATTTTATGGTTTGGAAATATATTCAAAGATTATATTATTAAGAAATATATTTTGCGATTAAATAATTTTTACAAGTATATATATATTTATAGATTGATATATATATATATATATATATATATTACTTTGTTATTTCCATTGGGATAAATACATACATATTTATACATATGCTTAAAAGTATTTATAAATGTGATTATTTTGTGTGAATTCATAAATGCGTGGCACCTATGTGGTGACTACTTGGGCGATGAGTATGCCGCCGAGTAAGGTGTGACAAGGTTGGTGACTACTTGGGCGATGATTATGCCGCCGGGTAGGGAGGTTTGACATTGGATATACTTGTGCGATGGTTTATGCCGCCAAGTGATTGGGCGAAGGTTTATACCGCCAGATTAATTATACTTGTGCGATGGTTTATGCCGCCAAGTGATTGGGCGATGGTTTATGCCGCCATATTATTTATGCTTGTGCGATGGGTTATGCCACCAAGCTAAGATTATGAATTGCATATATGTGTGAATATATGAATGGACAATGATTTTCACAGAAATGGTTATTACCCACTCGGTATATGATGATTTGTTCACATATATGTCTGTGGCTTTTCACTGGGGATTTAATGGTTAGCTTACCCATCCGGTATATATATGATGTGTTCGTATATATATGTTCTGTGGCTTCTGTGGCTTTTCACTGGGGATTTAATGGTTAGCTTACCCGCTCAGTATATATATGATGTGTTCGTATATATATGTTCTGTGGCTTTTCACTGAACGTCCCTCATATATTTGGTTGCATTGATTGTGTGTGCTATTTAATATTTTAAGGCGTTTTAACATAAACAAATATATTAATTATGTTAAATGTATATGTATATATAAATATATGAATATTTTGGAAATTTGAAAGACGAACTATTTTCCAAGGAGATTGCATGAACAAACCAATTTTTATATACGTTATATATGGAAGAAAATATTATTTTCTTATTTAGTTTCTACTCACTGAGTATGCAAATACTCACCCCACCAAAAAAATTCTTAATTATGTTTCAGGTAGTTCTTGGATTATTAGCGTGCTACTGTTGCTAATTAGTGCAGGAGGAGCGAGTTAGAGGTAGTAGTGACATAGTTAGATTGTGCGAATTTATATGTTAGTTGAGTAGTAAACTGTAATATGCTAGAGATATTTTTGTGTAATCAAATTTTAATATATATGTCATGGAGTTTATGTATATGGGTGTATTTCTAAGAAATTACTGGATTGTTGTGAAATATTGTCTGGCGTGCATGTACATGTAAATAATTTGGGAAATGTTGTAATTATAGACAAAACTCTGCCGAAATTTCTATTAAAATTTCTGGCATTTAAGAGTTTGGGTTGTGGATTTATTAATTATTGTGTTGTTGACTGCTTAGGGACTTAATCAGGGTGATTAAGTCCTGCAGGCAGGACTTGGGTAGTGCGGGTCCTGTCAAACAGGATAAATAAATTTAGTATTAAAAAATAAAATAAAACTAAATATTTTCAATTAAAATTTATCTCATAAATTGCAGTACTACACACTGGTGGTGATCAACAAATAGTAAAACTCAATAATTATTAGACCAAAATCACTCACAATTTTCAAAATTTATGCTTTTGTATATAGTCAGATTATATATATATATATATATCTATATCTTATATCTTATAAAAGAGAGTAGAGTTTTAGGTGGGTGTCCGTTTGTTTTATTGTTTTTTTTAAAATGATGTTATTTTCTATATATATATTTTTTAAATTAATAGCAAAAATGATGTCATTTTCTTATGTTAGGATTTCTATCATCCTAAACCATTGGACATTTTTCAGATTTTCAGAAATAGTCCGAGAGAGAGAGCAAAAGCCAAAACTAAGAAAAGCTCGCACCTTTTTGCTTTCTCTTCTTCTTTTTCTTGTTTCATGGCATTTCCTTGACAGTGAACCATTTTCATGATGATGATGAGCAGAAGAAGAGCAAGGAAGCCACTATTTATCCACCAAAAAAAAAAAGAGCCACTATTTCATTTGGGTTCCGATCTGGATGCATGCATGAATGTTTCTTTACTTTAAGGTATCATTTTTATAACATATATAACAGCTTAATTAATATATATAACTTTTTATTAAGTATAGAATAGCAATAATTATATGTTGTTTTTTTTTTTCAAATAGGATAATTATATCGTTTATGCTAAAGAATTAAAATAGATCAAAGTATATATATATATATATACATTTACCATGATATTTGACAAAATCTTCTGATAAATATCATCTTGGCCATTAAATAGATTCCTCCAATGGTGTGTAAATCATTACCAAAATTTGTACCAAAAATAAAAAATCATTACCAAGATGATTTATCAAACATTCTTTGTGCAATAGTCAACATTTAGCGATTTATTTTATTTACTGTATTATTTAATCTTTTTTTAGTTGTCTAAACTATTATTACTAAGTTAAAGAAATAAAATGATTTAAATGTGAATATTATAAAATTGCTTGCAGATTTATTAATATATAATGGGATAATCTCTTTTTTTTTTTTTTCACTAGCAAATGGTAGGTTAAACTGTTTTAAACCTGTCTAGCGAGGCATAAATACTTTATTTGTGAATGGAATAATCACATATGTCCCATTTTGTAGCCAGAAACAGACATTCTTGAAGAGAAAATTCCATGACTATACTTTCCTTATAGACTTGGTGTCTACAAAGCTAACTGACCGTAATTTTTTATTTTTTTATTTTAAAAAAACGAAGACAAAAACAAAAATAAAAATTATCGAACTCATCAGTTATTTTAATAAACTATAAATGATAAAATACAAATAATTTTAAACTTCAAAAGTAAACTTATAGCATTATTAGCATCCAATTTTGTGATGGCAGGCCTAGTAGGTCCACAATCTTCGTTGGTCGACATGGCCTCTAGCTTGAACCTGCTTATCACCGTCTCCGCTAAGCCCAAGCCATATACTTAATTTTTTGAAACCCACTAAAAAAAACTTATTTATATTATTTTACAAACTTAAAGTCTAATAAATAACTAAAACAATCTATTTAATACTTGTTAAAAAAAAATAATAAAATACACACACAGTATCACTCATAAGTCATAAATTGCAAAACCTCTTATCAACATTAGAATATCGTTTTTTTAACACACAATGCAAAAACATTTTGTATGATTTTTTCTAAATTAATTTTATCTGAAACTAAATATATAATAAAATTAAAAATATTTATATTAAAAAAGTGATAAAATATATATTATAACGAGCAATGTTAGAATGGTTAAGTTTTTTTCATTTTGACAAAATGACTAAAATATTTTCATTTTAGCGTGTCTTACAATGTTTTTGCAAGTCAATACGTTAAGAGTGGTCAACATAATGGATTAATAACGGATTGACTAATGTTATCAACTCAACTCGTTACACAATTTTAAAATATTGTTTAGTTTGTATCGTGTTAATAAGTCGTGTTGAAATTTATCAAATATACTTTAAAGACTTGAAAATATCAAGCTATTGTATCATTTTGAAGCTGGAACAAACTAAGAAAGATTTATGGATAAAAAACATGCTTACCGGATTAAGCAAAGAAATGAAAGAAACAATCCAGTCCAATGCATGAAAAAGAAGCTCTGCTTATTCAGGAGAACATCATCAAATAAGTAAAAATACACTTTTCAATTGCAGAAATATAACACATTTACTACGAACCAAAATCATGTGGTTCCAAGACACAAAGTTATCACATCATATGAGTCTCTTATGTGAATCTCACATATTTTTGTGCCTTGAAATTGGAACCACCTAATTTTTTCATTTTTTTATTTTTTTATTTTTTGGTAGAAATGGAACCACCTAATTATTTATCATTTGCTACATTCCTTCTTGCACATGCCTACCTCCAAATTACTCCCTTTTCCTGATAACCCAAAATAAATACTTCTCATCAATGTCCATCCTTGATCATCTCGATGCCATCCAAAATTGACCTTGATTTTCGCTCCCACTCCTTTCTTTCACATTTATAAGTTTCAGTCTGTTTGTTAATGCAAATCTGTTTTGATATGTCTCTATTTGTAGGTAGTTGCTGAATTCTCTGCTGTGGTTTGTGGTGTGAAGGATCGATAGCTTGGAGATGTCCTAATTCAGCTCTCTTACAAAAGAATCCAAAGGGAAAGTTTGTGGATTTAGTTCAAAAGAAGAAGTAGCACAAGTACTGTGCCAACTCAAAATCCAAATCTGAGCCCAACAAGCATATTTCACTAAGTGAAAAAGAAAACTTTTAAATTATGTTAGAAAATTTTCACCTTACAAGAAGGAAAGGTGAAGGGAGTTGGCCATTATGCAAAAAGAAGATGGGCTTATAGTTTTATAAATATATCCCTTAATTTTCTCTTTGTATATAAGGTATTCAAATGTTCATGTTCAGAAAAAAATGTTTTACAAAGATGTATTTGCAATTTGCATTTCGTCCTGTCTTTCTTTTTGATAAATTTGAAAGCCATATTATATCCATGAGCTAAAGATCAGCACGAACAAAGAACAAAAAAAAAATTTCAAAGAAGTTTTTATATTTTGCGTTTAATTTATAAACAATGTTATTTGTTATCATCAAAACTATTATAAGTGAAGATCTATATGTTTCTGTCCAACTAACAATTAATAAACTATAATTATGGGTTAAAATTCTTTTATAGTTTTTTTAAAAATCAAATAAAATTGACTAATATCATTTCAAAAGTAGTAATATACCGCTATTGATTATTACCATAACAAGAAATAGCAAATTTTTTACATGTATACCTCTTACTTTTGTTTAAAATTAACTCCATGTAACCCATGATTTGTCATCTACAGCACTTTTTAGCCTTTATATTTAATGAAAATTTAAATTTATTCATATTTAAAATCTTTACGATGATGAATTTTCAAAAAAAATTAGCTGTACTTATGTCATTAAGTTAAAATAAATAAATAATGTAAGGAATGAATTCTATTTAAATATATATATTTATTTCTATTGTAAAGATATATTTAAATAGAATTTATTCTTTACATTATTTGGGCACTCATATTTATAAAATATATTTGATAATTTTAAAATACAAACTATTATTATTATTGACAAATCAACAGTAAAATACTATTAATAAAAATTATTATTAATATTTTATATTTTAAAATTGTTAAATATATATTAAAATATTGTGAATATATGTATATATATATATATTATATACAAGGAGAGGAGAGGAGACGCATTCATAATTCTTAGGATGACATTAATTCGTCATTTCAAGCTTTTTTTTTTCATTAAATAAATAAATTTGAAGACTAGTGATGCAAAGTTGGGCATTCATAATTCTCAGGAGGACATTAGTTTCTCATTTTTAACATTTTTTTTCTTTTTTTTTTTTTTTTAAAAATAAATAAATTTGCCATTGACTCTTTTACAAGTTATCTCCTTGAAAGTTCGAGACTCTAAATTTGGAATTTCAATTGTAATTTCCAATGCAGCAAAAATTTCCTTTTAGCACCAATAAAGACTGTTGTCATTTTTCTATTATCGAAAATGGGAAAAATCTGAAAGGGAAAGAAAATGAATAGTGCATGTTGCAAGTCTTGCAGAGTAAAAGAATCCAGGAAAGCAGTCAAAGAAAAAGCAAGAAAGTATTGATCTTTTTTTTGGCCATGAAAACACGTCCAAATTCCAAAGATCCACTAAGATTGTTTGCAAAAAACAATAATAACACACTATATTCATCAATCCGACTGTTACACGGTTTCTGGGTATTAAAAAATTGTAATGAAATTGGAATCCAAAGTATTTCTTTTCCAAATAGTCAACCATCTTCGTCCCCACAACCACATGCTTAACTCTCTGAAGGACCCCACTTTCTTCAATCAAACGAATTTGCTCCAGTTGTGAAAAATCCCACTATTATATCCATTTATTACACTCTGGGTCTTCTTTCCATTGAATAAATAATAGACTTTCTTTTATTTTTATCTTTTGTTGCTTCTTCTTCATTTTTCTTTCACTTTCTCTTCTGCTCTGTTTTTTTTTTCTTTTTCTTCTTCTTTCTCAGGTTTAAAGAAGAAGAAAGAAAAGGGGTATTGATTTTTTCTATTGATGAAAGAAAGAGAGACGATTCAGAGAGAGAAAACTGATCGGTCTGAAGGTGTAGATAGTGTTTGGAGGAGTGAGTTTTTCATCGTCTTTTTCAGGTGATGGACTCCAAATCTCTGCGGTTCATTACCCACCAAGCTTTCTTCTCTGCCGTCGAATCCGGCGACCTTGAGAAGATTATCCAAGCTGTTGATAAGCTGACCCAGGATGAGTCTGGAGATGGGTCGTCTTTGTCTGATCTCATGGCGGTGCAGAGCGACTATGGAGAGACTGCCTTGTATGTGGCCGCGAAGAATAATCTGGAGGACGTTTTTGGGTATTTGCTCAGGTTCTGTGATATTCACACCGTGAAGATCAGGTCCAAGTCTGATATGGACGTCTTTCATGCCGCCGCTAAGCGTGGTCACTTGGGTAAACAATCCAATTCTGACACTGTTCTTTCTTTGCTTCTATCAAATTTAGGTCCCCAATTTTATTTGAGCTCTTTTGGTTTTTTGTGCTCCCTCGATTTCTGAAGTGATTTTGGATTTTGGGAATTAGTTGATTTTCTCACTTTTTATTTTTCTAGCATCAAGATTGAACATCGATATTCCTATCTGGATATAGATTGGCATTTCTAGATACAGCTAGGCCTATAATTCGTGAAGAAATAATGGGTAAATAATTATATTAACTGCATTTACAAGTCACCGAGTCTGATTATTTTTCAGTGATCTGATTCTTGTATGTGTGCTTTTGAAAACGCTGAAGCATATGATTGGGATGTTTCCTAGAGGTTTTATAGTAGTTGCTGCATAAGAAATTTACAATAGTTTGGCCAGTGAAATTTATGGTGACGGATTTCTTTAAATACTAGCCCCCTTGTAACATGGTATTCGACGTTATGTTGTATAGGTATTGTGAAGACACTTTTGGGTAATTGGCCAGAGCTTTGTAGATCATGCGACTCCACAAACACCAGCCCACTTTATTCCGCTTCTGTTCAGAACCATTTGGAGGTAGTGAATGCGATCTTGGATGCTGATGTGAGCTCCATGATGATAGTAAGGAAAAATGGAAAGACTGCATTGCACAATGCTGCTAGATATGGTCAAATTAATATTGTTAGAGCACTTATAGAACGAGATCCGGCAATAGCATGCATCAAAGATAAGAAGGGCCAAACTGCTCTGCATATGGCTGTAAAGGGTCAGTGTCCTTTAGTAGTAGAAGAGATTTTGCTTGCTGATCACTCTATACTGAATGAACGCGACAAGAAGGGTAATACAGCAGTGCATTTAGCCACAAGGAAATGCCGACCGCAGGTATCTTCCTATTGAAATTCAAGTTGAACTGAAATGACTAAGAAATCTTGTTTAGTTAACATGTTCCATCAATTCATTTTCTTTGGCTTTGCCATTGTGAGGTATTAAGAAATTGTAAGCCTACAAAAAGGTATTTAAATTTCAAAGATATGAATAGGGTATGCAGTTTCTTCATTCCAATGGATATGCCTCTTCCAGAATCATACCATTTTGTTTTTAAACCTTCCCTTGACTTGTTTAAATTATGTGGTAGCTTGAGTTTGAGATCATTATCAAATTAGTTATGTTGATTAAGATGGAAACTTAAACTCTGCATACAGAGCATGGTATTTTATTAATGGTGATTTTTTTGTATTTTTCAACTACCTTGTACCTTTCTCCAAAGTAGATCCATCATTTGCTATGCTGAATTAATAACTACCAGAGCGGACTCTACTTGGCATAATCACAGGACCATTTTTTTTATAATATTAATTTTTCATCTGTTTTCTCATTGCCTCTTCAAACTTTTGCTAGGGTGAGAGATTGGGAGGCAGCTTAAGTTGTTAAAAAGTCTCATGCTTCAGCTAACATACTTCTCTTATCATATGAATGAATGATTAAAGGGAAAAAGAAGGAACCCTATTTGATATTCTTGTTCTAATAAGAAACTCGACAATATTTATAATCAATCACTAAAGGAATTTTGAGTCTAAAATGGATGTTTTCAACCTATATATTTGTGCATTGATAACCATGGTTAACTGCCTAACACTATTCTACTATAATTCTTCTAAGTGCATGTTTTTTAATCTAGATCATATCCTAGAAGAATGTAAGATGTATTATATACCCTCAAAAGTCAGATTGTGATTGTGTATCTTGGAGTAAGCTTATATTGAAAAAGAGAGATCGCCATACTGACATTTGTGTTAATGTTTCCTTCTATACTGAGTTCTCGGAGAAAAAATCCGCTTGTATTTGTAAATTTTTACTTGTCATGCACTAATATTTTTATTTTATTTTTTATTTTATTTCTCAGATCATCAGCCTTTTGCTAACATATACATCTATTGATGTCAACGCTATCAATAATCAACATGAGACTGCAATGGATTTGGCAGATAAACTACAATATGGAGAATCAGCATTGGAAATTAAGGAAACTTTACTAGAAGCTGGTGCCAAGTATGCCAAGCATATTGGCCAAGTGGATGAAGCAATGGAACTCAAGAGAACTGTGAGTGACATTAAGCATGAGGTGCACTCACAGCTCATACAAAACGAAAAAACCCGGCGGCGTGTTTCTGGTATTGCAAAAGAACTAAAAAAACTACACAGAGAAGCTGTCCAAAACACCACGAATTCCGTCACTGTGGTTGCTGTGCTTTTTGCCTCAATAGCCTTCTTGGCTATATTTAACTTGCCTGGAAATTATTTAATGGGTGGACATGAAGTAGGCAAAGCTAACATAGCTGGCCTTGTTGGTTTCAAAGTTTTTTACATTTTGAATGCCATATCTCTCTTCATCTCTCTAGCAGTCGTCGTGGTTCAGATCACTCTGGTGGCCTGGGATACAAGGGCTCAGAAGCAGGTTGTCTCTGTAGTAAACAAATTGATGTGGGTTGCCTGTGCTTGCACTTGTGGGGCTTTTCTGTCAATAGCTTATGTGGTTGTAGGCAAAAAAAGTTCATGGATGGCAATAATGATAACCCTTATCGGGGCACCAATTCTTGTCGGGACCCTAGCAAGCATGTGCTACTTTGTTTTTCGGCAACACTTTGGTTTTCACCTGGACTCTCAGAGACGGATCAAAAGGGCTAGCGGAAGCAAGTCCTTTTCATGGTCAATTTACTCAGCAAATATATCAGACATCGATGACTACAACTCTGACCTTGAGAAGATCTATGCTTTGTAAGCAATGTGTTAGATGTTTTAAGGATGATGATTATTATTATTTTGGGATGCTCATCTGTATACTGAAATTCCACTTTAGTGTTCAACTATAGTAGAGCGGTTATCACTCACCTATTGAGGTTGTGCAAGGAGTAAATGTTGGGTTTTTGCTCTGTGCTTAGTTTAACAAAACAAAAGATTGGGATGTAGATTATGTATATTGAATAAATGGTTCTACTTTTAAGATATTTTTCTTTCATTCCAATCACTTAACTAGTTTCACTTTCTCCTTTATCAAGTCTGATTTACAAGGATGCTTATCCACCATCCTCAAAAAAGTCGAAATCAACTTTTTTTGTACTCACAAATAGAGATGGGGTAGGACAGACTATGCTGTACAGGTCTAAAGGATTTTCCTTTTTGTTTTTTGTTTTCTTTTTAGTGAATTGAACAAGAACGAGAGCATAAAAAAAGGAAGTATAGCATGGGCTTAAGCGTTAACGAGGAAGGGTGTGCTTGTGGTGAATTTGGATCCAGACAAAATAAGGCAAACAAAATGATAAACAACAAAAATCTCTCATATGCATTAAATACACTTCTCATGCTGCTCTTTGCGAGTAATCTTCTAAATGCAAAAACCGAATCTCACTGGGATCGTTGTCCAAGAAACAGTGTCTTTACCAATTTAACTGTACCAAAATATAAATATAATTAACATACACGTTTTCTGGGTGCCTCACTCTGCCAACCTTGTTGACTATAACAAACACAAACGTGGGAAACCTTTCCACTAGCAGTAATTTGAATTTATGAAAACGCTATAAACCCCGAAGTCGGGGTTTATAGCGTCTCCGACGGTCAAATTAAATGAAGAAGTCAAAATTGATCAATTTTGAATTTGTCACGTGCCTTGCACGTGGGTCACCAACCCACCCCCCTTCTTCCCCCTCCGCATTTAGCCCGACCCCTCTGAAATTTTTTTGCCCGATTTTCTTCCCATTCGCCTCTCCCCTGCCTCCCAGAACCGAACAAACGGCGCCGCTGCCGTTGCTTCTCCTCAGCCTCCCCCAGAAACTGCGAAGTTCCACTTACACACAGCCTCTTCCAATCAGCCCCGAAGTCAAAAAAAATTCACTGTGCCCTAGCTCCCTCCTTCCCCGAATTGCCGTGTGCCCTAGCTCCCTCCTTCCTCGAATTTGCAGTGTGCCCTAGCTCCCTCCGTCCCCAAAGATCGAGCCCCCCCGGCTGACTCCTCCAGGCCCCCCGGCTGACTCCTCCAGCCCCCCCCCCACCCNCCCCCCCGGCGATCCAGCCCTAGCTCCCTCCGTCCCCGAGTCCTCGAATACGTGGCCGAGTCTGGAGCCCCCGCCTCCTTCCCCGGTGCCTCCTCGATCTGGTGTCAGTAAGCAAATACACGGCATTTTTTTTTTCATTTTTTCTGGGCTGGAATTGCTGAATCATTTGGTCTGATTGTATCAGATTTTTCAATTTTTCAATTTTTTCGCTGTTATTTGATGTCTTCAATTATTTTGGAAGAAAATTGTAAAAATTGCATTTAGTTGTTTACTCTGAAAATTAGCTTTTGAATGGAAGCAAAATTACAAGCTGGGTTTTGATTGGCATGCATAAAATATGTATTAATCTAATGCTGTTGACTAATAATAATTATTTTTACCCTAGCTATTACTTTAAAATACTTTATCTATTTGACTGTTGCACCAGAGCATTTGGTCTGATATGTATCTTATAATACGATACATATCCAAACTGAATAAATGACAGAGTTCTATTCGTGTGAGAATTTTCTGTTTAAGCAATATGTTTAGTTAACAGTGAAATCAATTTTGCCTATTACTTTAAGATGTGTGGTTCCACAGTTTTCTCTGTTCTTGCACATTTTTGATATTTTAACTCAACATGGATAGATATTGCAGTCCAACTAGAAAAAAAACCAAAAGAAAAAATGAAAAAAAAAATTGAAGAGGAAAAGAAAGAGGTAATGGTTTAGATAATATTTGATGCTTACCAAATAGTCAGGGTCAGAAACATGGATTAATCTAGAAAGCCTAAAAGATCTTGTCCATACTGCCTCTTTTTAAATTCACTCATATAGTTGATCTTTTAAGCTAACCTTTTTCCCCCCTTCTAGTTTGCATGCTGTTCTACCAGGGATTGTGGATTGGCAAACTTTCTTTGATCAACTAGATAAGAAGCAGCCACTTTCCTTGATTTGCATTCGTTGTCATGACTTGTGTAGACTGATGTATTTGGGTCTCCTTTGATCAAGCTTGTTTCTTCATACTGCTTGTTGGAATTGTTTACAAGAATATCAGACCAAAGAATTAAAAAATGTGAGGAGATGAAATGTACCATCAAGTACCTGATGGTATTAAATAATTTCTCTGCATCTGTTTGGTATTATGTGTGAAGGGACAGTGGGTTTCTTACAATTTGGAGCTAGTATCAGCATGGTATTAAGTTTGCATTTTTAATATTGGATTATTTTTCTTGGGTGGTTCATATATACATAATGTGGTATGATTTTGCTTTGCAGAAATGTCGACATCCAGTGCACAAGAAAGCTCTTGGCGATTAAAATGTCAATGTGGTGGTAACATGAAGTTACACATCTCTCGTAGCGAAAAGAATCCAAACCGAAATTCTGGAAATGCCATAATTGTAAGATAAATTTACCAAATTTTATTTCTTGTTTTTCAAGATGGTGATTATTATATGTTGTATGCTTAAATTGACAATAAAAGTGTTTTGCAGGATGATATTTATTGTGGAATGTTTGTATGGGATAATGAAGTAGATCATGGAAAAATGGATAAAATAGACTCTTTGATTGAAGAAGTTAATACACTAAATTATAATGTGCAAGAGTTGATATCCAAAGTGAACGGCCTAATGCAGCAGCATCAAAGTGTCGTGGAACACCTCATGAGACCTAAAAAATGCGAATATGACTGGAAATTGTTTAGTATAGTTGTTGCAGCTATGATATCAATGTATTATTTTTTGTTTAAATGATTTTGTAAAAAAATGAGGTGTAAACAAGTAAAGCATGAGGTGTAAACAAGTAAAAAATGGATGATCTTCATTTTATGTTTATTCTTGAGCTTAATATAGCCATGTAGACCATGCATATCAGCTTTACTGGAAATTTGAGGAAAAACTGGAAATTAATCATCATTCTTTGAGTCAAAAATCAAACTTAGGCTCCCTTCACAAACTTGGAAAATGTAGGAAAACTATAGAGACGGTGTTTAAGATTAAGAATTGCAATAGAAACAAAGAAATAACAAGAGCCATCAATTGTATCACTCCATTATCCCATAAACCAAAAGCAGTTTATTTGACCAGTTTTTTGCAGTCTACAACAATCAAACCCAATATATATATTGTTAAACTAAATGATATAACATATTGTTCCATTTCAACAATAATCAAATCCAACGTGAAAACTACGCACCATTTAACAGCAATCAAAAGTCTGACTGGGAAAAAAAAAAAAAGGATTTAGAATATACAATCCTATGGATTTAGAACATGAAAAATCACACAAACATCCATTTGCCTGCAATATGATGTCATTTTAGACTTCCTTTGCCTGCAATTAAAGGAAAGAAAAAGACAAAAAAATATTAGCTTCATAATTTGTGCAATATACCTATACATAGTGCAATGGAAGGGGTTTTAAATGCCCAAAATTCTTACCCAGCACTTTATACCTATATATAGTGTAAGCAAAGTTTATACCACTGACTTTGCTTATAATGAAATAAATATATATTATCTATTAAAAAACATTTTGAGTAAGCAAAGTTTATATCTTTTTCAGTACATCCAACATTTTGAGGAGTCCCAGATTCGATTTCCATCACTCTATACTGTTGACAGGTTGGGATATTTGCTTCTCCTAACTGTTGGCTTAAAACTCTTTTTGCTACTGACACATTCCTATGTGACCTTAACAAATGCACCTTAGTTGGAGTTGCAAGAGAATGATTATGTCCATCCATAAAAAGACTAACAACCTATTTTGATCCAGTTTGCCTCTTAACCACTGTCATCTTAGCTTTGCAGCCAACTCTGGTACTTCCTCGATTCCTTTCATCTGATCTTTCAACTGTATATTTCTCCCTCTTCTCGTAATAGTCATTTGTTTTCCCTTCTTTAAAACAAACAAATTGTTTCCACACTAGCTCATTTGTACCTTTTTTTCCTTTTACTGTTGTTCACTTTTGCACTAAATCCACAATGTCTTGCATATGCATTATAAAAATCGAAAGCCTCTTCTACTGTTGCAAATTCCTGATTAACTTTTGGTTTTATCTCATCTGCAACTTGTGGAGTATAATACTGTGTTTCGTTATCATCTGACATGGTGTTGCAACACTAAGCTTCAATTTCTGAAAATCATAGAATCAATATAAGTTAACATCCATTGTATTATAGCATCAATATAAATAAATCTCCCTGCATTGGGCAAAAATCTCCATGCATTGTTTATTTTTGGTGAAAATCTCCCTGCATCTATTTATTACCATACATAAATTCTTAAAATCAATTTATTTATGTTTACCATACATTATTTCTGCATCTGATGGCATCTGATGAAAATGCAGTATGTATTTTTTAGTTTATGGGTTTTAAATCTCTCTGCATCTATTTTTACCGTACATAAATTCTTAAAATCTATTTATTTATATTTACCATACATTATTTGTTTAAATTGATAAATTATTTCTTGAAATTTAATTGAATTATTTACATACATGGAATATTTATTGCAATTTACTAAAATTTGCCCGAATTTGATCAAATAACAGCAATTCAAATCCAACTATAATACAATCAGACCAATTTTTTTTTTCAAACTCACATCAATTTTTTTTTTCTTTTTTGATTTCTTTTTTTCTTTTGCAGATCAAAGACTAAAACTTTAAGAGACCAAATTACCATCATCAAAATCACCAAAATCATATACGGTTTATATACGGTTTTACAATTCACCAAAATCATCAAAACTTTCATAAAAAAAAAAAAAAATTTGCGTAATCTGATACAACTGTTAATCTGATACCTACAAAATTGAAAAATCTGATACAATCATACCAAATGATTCAGCAATTCCAGCCCAGAAAAAATGAAAAAAAAAATGCCGTGTATTTACTTACTGACACCAGATCGAGGAGGCACCGGGGAAGGAGCCGGGGGGGCTCCAAACTCGGCCACGTATTCGGGGACTCGGGGATGGAAAGGTTCGAGACTCGAGCACACTGCAAATTCGGGGCTCGAGACTCGGGGACGGAGGGAGCTAGGGCTGGATCGCGGGGGGGCTGGAGGAGTCAGCCGGGGGGCCTGGAGGAGTCAGCCGGGGGGGCTCGATCTTCGGGGACGGAGGGAGCTAGGGCACATTGCAAATTCGGGGAAAGAGGGAGCTAGGGCACACGGCAATTCGGGGAAAGAGGGAGCTAGGGCACAGCGAATTTTTTTCGACTTCGGGGCTGATTGGAAAGGGCTGTGTGTAAGTGGAACTTCGCGGTTTCTAGGGGAGGCAGAGGAGAAGCAGCGGCGCCGATTGTTCGGTTCTGGGAGGCAGGGGAGAGGCGAATGGGAAGAAAATCGGACAAAAAAATTTCAGAAGGGTAGGGCTAAACGCGAAGGGGGAAGAAGGGGGGTGGGTTGGTGACCCACGTGCAAGGCACGTGACAAATTCAAAATTGATCAATTTTGACTTCATTTAATTTGACCGCCGGCGACACTATAAACCCCGACTTCGGGGTTTATAGCGTTTTCGTATATATATACACACACACACACACACATGTATCATGTACCCAATGGACACTTTTCGCTCGAATTTTGTTGGGTAAATTTTTTTTTATTTAGAAGACCTAAAAGAAATATATTAACCACAAGACCATGTTTCACGTGGATGAGAAACCACAACTAGTGGAAATACATTAACTAATAGTAGACAACAGTGAGAAATTAAAAATTAGTATAAAAAAAAATAAAACTAGAACTCAGGAGAAAGAACAAATATCACTCAAAAAAACAAATATCAATGAAAATACAAAAAAGCTGAGCTATTGAACAAGAGTCAATAGAAAACATAATAAATAAAAAATACACAGACTACTTTTTCAAGATAAATGTGTACAAGAATTAGCTGATTCCTTATTATTATCTTTTTATATGAACATTGCTGTAACGAACAGAAAAGAACAAACTGCATCTTCTAAAATTTTAAACATCTCCCTCTAGCCCACATAGTTTTCAATAAAAAATAACAGAACCACGTGGGCGTATTCCGTTTACAAAGTCAAAAGAATAGCGCAGCCAAAACTGAGCCTATCTCAATTCCAAAAACCAATTTTAAGTATCCCAACCTCCATAGGGTTTAACAGAACAAACTATGATATACAATTTTACACATCATACCAGAGATCTCATTCATGGCTTTGCATATGTGAGATCAATGTACAATTAGCATCAACTACCCCGGCCCTCTCCTTGATGTTCTTGACGGAGGCCTATTCATGTCTGACGTTGAAGATCTATTGGATTCTTCAGGTCTTTGCACCTCCTGCATAGTATTGCTGTTATTGGTAAAACCCAACTTTTTCAGCAATGGACCTCCTCAAGGCAATCCAAGGTACAAACTACATAAGACATCTAATAACAACATATAACACCAAAATTAATAGACCCACTGCTTTATTGCCAAAAACTTAGCAACGGTGAGTCAGGGACAGAAATTTGCCATAACCCCACATGTGCTTGCATTTTGCAAAAAAATTGTTTAGTGTTGCTCTCAGCCTAAGCGTCTTTTCTTCTCCATCAGGGCTATTTTTTTTTTAATATATTCAATTTTCGGTACAAAGGGCAAGCGAAGCCTGGAAAGAACAAACAAACAAACTGCCACAAAGATCTTGGACAATTCAGCCCCTATATATGATCAAATCAGTCGGTTGGGATGGCAAAATGTAAGAGACCTAACAGAACCCTATTGCGATTTGATATGACTTGTCCATTTTTCCTAGGATATATTCATTTTATTACACTAATTAATCCAAACATTATTTCCAAGCATCATAATTTTAACAAATCTAAACAACAGTACTAATAACAGAAAAAAGAATGCTACCTTTGTCAATGTAGAAGTGGAATTGCTGAGAGATTGTGCAAGTGATTTGGCATGCAGCCGATGCTGGTGCTGCATATGCTCAAACTGTTGTAATCTTGCAACGAAGTTAATTCCATTATGTGAATTCTTATTATCCTGGTTTATGTCACCATCTTCAGTGATTTGTGAACCACCTTGAATGTGATGTAGAATCTGATAAGGATTACCAGAAGAACTCCGCTTTAGTTGATCACCACCAAATGAGTTTGACGGCACAGTTTTTAAACGAGTTCGTAGTATCTTAAAGGCTGCACTTTGCTGCCAACAAAATTAAATTTAAGGTACAGAACCAAAGTTATAAGACCAACCACAATAAGACAAAAAATTCGTTGGCCGCATACAGAAAACTTTCAAATGCCAACTCCCATGGATTATGTCTCATGGAACTTATATTTATGATTGTTGACTTCAGTTTGGAGCTCCTATTTATTCAGAGGACAAATTTTTAAGCCCCTTGACCAGCCGCTATTTCCCCCACCCCTCAAGGTATTAGAAATGACAAAAATCAGACCACTCAGATGAAAAGGAAAAACAAAAAGAAGGGAGAATAAATAAAAATACCAAAATGGGAAATGAGAGATACAAAAGGAAAGGCCAACTTTTTGGTATACCTGGGGAAGGAGCATTAAAAGACCATATAAGGCTTTCAACAACCATATATATCTTCCAGGTTCAAGAAGCTGCAAGAACCACAGAAAAGTTCAGAAACGCAAAGTTCATCCGCAAAAGGTATTTTAATTCACAAAACAATGCTAAAAAAACATTACCAATGCGTACAATGATAGAATGGAACAATCATTATTGCACTCTGTAGCTAGAACTAGAAGTATAATGATATGAGAAATTTCACTGAATTAGAAAAAAAACTGAGTCTTTGTGGATAAGTGACCAAACCTAGGTTCATATTAGTTATAGGAATGAGAATCATAGTAAAACAGAATCAAGTATGGAATGTGGAAAAGACATCATTGTTTGAGTCATCATTCCAGTAAAATGAGGAAATCAGAATATAATGACAACTTTAAAATATGAGCAGATCCAGCTTAAGCTAGGCACTATAAACAAAGAGGTCCGAATTGTACAATCCAGTAAACTTCAAATTCTTACAGATCACACCCTGCCGATCTATAGCAGGAGCAAGAGAGAGCAACTAAAAAAACAATTTATCAGCCCAGCACAAAGGTTCGGGGATGGCCATGAAATAAGCAAATATAACATCCTTCCTAAGGAAAAGGCTTTTAAAGCTACAGGAATGATCCTTAAATTAAGAATAAGCTTATTACCAAATTAATGGCTTCACTTACTACCAAATAACAAAGCATATGAAATAAATAAGGTGTACAAGTACAATAACATTAGTAAAAGGCAATAACAGGACTACAAGATCAACTTGTGCACCTGTAATCTAAGATATGCAAAGATTGGAGTTTCCAGCAACCGAATCAACTTATCCAGCTGGACCAAAAATTTGACATTAATATCTTCCTCCACCAGAGATTGAATCACTGCACTCGCATGTTGATATGTCTGTCAAATAAGATAACAAATGAGAGAAGATGCAACGGAATGTAAACATTGAACAAGAAAAGAACGAGATATGTTGTTCAAGAACTGTGAGAGAGAGAGAGAGAGAGAGAGATCATATGGTGTGCATAACAAACTACTCAAAACAAACCTGAGCTAATAAGCAGAGACTTATAATTGCCATGGGTGAGTGGCACCACGAAGCATACAAAGAAATATACAAGTCCTTCCCATAGGAATTCACAAGTGATTGTTTTAAAAGATTTCGAAGTTCAGATAATTCAGAGGATGTAAGTAAAATCAAATTCAAAGCCTGAAAAGAAGAAAAGGAATACATGAATTAATAAATATACATCATATAAAAGAGGCTAAATAACACATTGCCAAGAGTAATAAATAAATTTAAGATGAAAAGAAAATCTCATATATTTTTGTAATCAGTTGCATCAAAATGCTTTAATTCTCAGTATTAGGAAGTATGGAATTGTTTAATTTCCTCAAATTGAAGAAGGTCCAAGTAAATAATCACATTAATTACTAATGCATTACTGCTTTAAGTTAGATAAATGAATACCTGAACCATAATGGATGCAAAATCCAGATCAGATTCACCTTCTAGTATTGTAGAGAGTTCCCTATAGACCCTTTCAGCATCTAAAAGTACACAAAGTCGACGGATTATTAAAGCACCACGCCTGGGGAAAATAAGAATCAGCCATCAAAAACAAAAAACAAAAAAATATGACACAAATACACTACTAGAATTGACAAATAATTGACAAAGTTAAACTCTGTGAGAGAGAGAGAGAGATGGAGAACTCACTTCTCCAGAAGAGAATTATCAACCCGGAAATTGTGTACCAGGGAAACAACAAGCTGACGGAAATGTTGTGGCTCTTTTGCGATGCAGGCATGAACTTCAAGAACCAGAAGCACCACCTGGAGAAAAAACAAACATTGGAACATACTAGAGAATTAAAAGCCTGTACCAAAAGCAAAAGATTCCAAAAAAGAGCTAAATGGCTAAGAAATAAGCAGTCTAAAATCATCCAAGATGAAGTGCACAAAATTTCTTTCTAGATCCCAAAACATAAAAAAGATCACTGCACTCCAAAAGTATAAAAACAAAGCATGCCCATTTAACACCATTTATTATTGTAGTTTGAGAATCATGGAATTGACAAAGCATATTAACATCTAAACATAATCACATGCATGCAAAGGCCTCCAATTTTATCCATATTTAGGATAGATAAAAAATTAACACTTAGGCATCAAAGTTGGCTAAACAAGGCTTTAGTTTTTACAAGAATTGTTGCTATCCCATTAGGCCAGCTCACTCTCCTTAGAAAGGTCAGCAAGTTTTTAGTCTGTCAACTTGAAGCTTGCAAATAAAGTAAAATGAATAACTAGTAAAAAACCATAGCTTCTATAAGTGAGTTATGGAATTAAGATTAAAATAATATAATGCTATAGTAAAAAACCATAGCTTCTATAAGTGAGTTATGGAATTAAGATTAAAATAATATAATGCTATATGTTGTGATAAGTGGAGTATTCCAAGTGTTAAGTTACCACTATTCTATGTACTCTCAAACTCTTAAGCTGATAGGAAATAGACTCAACTATATATATCAAACTAACATAACACTGTTTGACACTTCACTCTGTAAGGGCATCCAATAATTGGACAGAAATTGGATGATGGGTGTTGCATGTTAATCGCAATTAAGTAGGATCCAACACTAAACTAGTTAGAAAATTAGGCTCTAATATCATATTAAATTACCACTATTCTAAAGAGGTTAAGCTTTTTGAATGGTGGTAACTTAACAGTGAGTTCTTGTATGGAAAATATTATGATTATTTTTTTCTGACCATTCTTTTGCGGTGCCACATACATCACTACTAATCTAACAGCCATATCCAAAGATCTATGAGAACCATAATTTGAACAAAATAGCATGCAAAGATGATGTTGACAATAACATCAAAAGTCAAAGTAACTTTTTGTAAAAATAAACAAGAACATTAACCAAAAAGGGCAAAAAAATAAACTTCAATCAAGCAAAGATGAAAACATAAAATAAGCAAAACAAGGTTTACCTTGTCAGAAGGATCTGAAAGTGCTTTGAGAAGAGTATCAAATATGCCATTCAGGAAAGTCAAGACCTGTATCAGTTTGAAAATTACTACTTAAACATTAATGACTTAACTGAGTAACAAATTGCCCATTCCGTTTACTGAAAAGCCACAAATCAGTAATTACGCGGGGGGGGGGGNGGGGGGGGGGGGGGAGGGAGCTAATGGCAATGGCCAATAATTTGCTTAAACCTGACTACTTTTCTTTCCTCTTTTTCTTTAAACGAAGTACCTATATATATACAATGCCAGTTATATTGGAAAAACACAGAATTCTCTTCCTTTGTAAAGACTATTGAGTAGCAAAAACCAGCCATTCAGTTAAGTATACCTTTATTAACTTTCATGAAGCTAATTAATCTTATCTGGTGATTAAAGATAAAATTTGTTTTAATTATAACCTATAACTCAGGAAGAGGAATTTTGTTATATGAATTTAAAATTCGCTAAAATAGTCATATTGCATTCAACCTATTTTTACATGCATGAAGTGTCATACTCATCATTCAACAGAAAAGGGATATAAATATTGTCGATCCATCTACCATCCACTGTGACAGAAAGAGGTGTAAGCTGGTTCTCCATTTGGTACTGTTTAATAAACTTCAACCATCAACTCCCAAAAATTAGAAAAAGAGTACAATCCAATTTACACATAAGCGAAAAGGGGCTTTTTTGCAGCTGTCTTTATCACTATCAACTATAGATAAATGATTAATCACTATGTTCTAGTGCCAAATACTATTAATCACTATGTTCTAGTGCCAAATACTATTAATCACTATGTTCTAATGCCAAATACTTGGCAAATCACTGTAAGATGAAGAGCAGCAAGCAGTCCTTTTCTGTGTTACTAATTCAGAAGAGTAAAAATTAAACTGGAAATCATTAACGCTTTTTGCCGGTAAATTGAACCAAGTACAATCTAGAGTGGTTGCCCACACAAGGAAAAAAGATCGAAATAAAAAACAATACAAGAACAATACGGAAGCAGAGTTTGATTTCTACCTAAAAAGGTATTTGCGTTTTCAATTGAGAAGGGATGATGCTTTAAATAAAAATAAAAATAAATATCATTAACATCAAAGTATATTGGCTCCTGCTTAGACTGATAAATACAAGAGAAATTTCTATATCCTCTATTCAAAGGGACAAAACGACCTGGATAATCTACTGATTCAGAAAGATTCATAAAGGCACCTATCCTGACCAAATAAGGATCTCATTTGCAACTCATATACTAACTGAAACAAATTATCAGTGGTCATGAACAAAAATGGACTATAACATGATGTGCCCAGAACATAAAGATAAGAGAATTTAAGGAGCAATGAAATGGGATGTTAGAGACTCTGGGAGGCAGATAATACATGTTGCATAAATACAGGCCTTCAGGCAAGTCGAGAATCATTCAGATCCTTTTCTTATTTTATTAACGAAGACAGAAGAAAAAGAAGAAAAGAAATCCGCCTGGCGTCTGCCTTGAATTAAAATTAGAAGTTAACTATAAACATTCTTGCAAGCAAGTAAAGAAAATTACAATTTGCACACAAGTTCTTGTTACCTCAGTACGATGTCTGTTTAATAGGGTTGATATCCAGTGCAATGCTTCAATTCTAGTAGCCTCAAATTCACTGGATAATTGCCTGATCAATGAAAATGTCCAGAAATCACCACAAAGTATAGGAGAACAGTAATTGTTTTGTTTTAGGTTAAATTGTAACAATATTACAACTAGCATAGAGAAAGAACCATGACAGGCACTTTCTATAGCTCCTCAAGAACATAAGTACAGATAAAGTGCAATTTGTAGTAATATTTCAAACCTAGTTTGTTTTCAAATTACAAAAACTACACCTCCTTGCTATAGAGAGAATTGATCCAACGTCAAATCCTTCAGCTGGATCAGCCTTGATTGTACGAAGCTCTTCATTGGTTTCACGGGCAACCTTTAAAAATGAATTAATTAAATGACTGAATGAATTGATCACAATAAAGTGTTATTTATTAAATTAGAAATAACTAAATAAAACAAAGAAAACCATAAAGCAACCTACCACTCTAATTTTCTCTTCTTTATCAGATATGCAGGGTAATATGGCTCCCAAAATATCAGCATAGTAAGGAACAAGCTGGTCTCCACCAAGTTTTACGAACTCATTTATCTACAAAGTCAACTACCAAATCAATATGATTATCTATGCAAGGTAACTAAAAAGGTCTTCTACTTGTACATCTAGAAAGGTGTTAATGATAATTGACAGAAAGAATTTCATCTAGAGTAAGTTACCCATGTTATAGCTGTTAACCGAGTAAATTCATCTGGAGAAGCTGCTCTCTGCACCAGAATTTCAGCCATGCGACCATAATCTACAGACTTCAAGAGTAGCACTGCTCGAGTCAGAAATTACAAATGAACAATATAGTTTACTTTTTTAAAAAAAAAAAAAAAATACTTCAAATCATTTGTAACAAATAATGTACTCTTCATTTGACATAGGAAACAAGTAATCTGATTACTGTGATAAACATAATACTGACATACACAGTGAGAGGGAAGTGGTAATGCATGGCATAAGTTTTCCAAATGAAACCAGAGAGGAGAATACCAAGTAATTAGAATGTTAGCACAAATCTTACTGGGGAGTTCTTGATCTCTTGGAGAAACTCAGAGAGAGCTGAATCAGCTTGTTGTCTTATTTCATGGCTAGAATCACTTAACATATTGAACAGACCTGAAATTACTCAGGGAATCATGAGCATATGCATATAGCTGAAAGGAACAGAAGAAAAAAAGCCTATCAGTTCTAAATAACAAATAATTACCATCAAGAAAATCAGGAAGAAATCCCAGCATATCGATATCTGGAACACTGTCTAAAACAGTGATCCATCCAACCAAAAACTGGCGGACATAGGGGTTCAGGACATTCATGCGCTCCCTCAACAATGGTATAAATTCTTCAATGCTGAGGAATAATAACACCACAAAAACAATAAAGGTATAATAATTGCACAGAAGTCATTTAAGTAATATTTGGCCTCTATATCACACAGTATAAAATCTGAAACCAGTCTGAAAAATAACTAACCTGAATTGATCACTTTCAGTTACAATATCCTGTATCATCATATTGTGAGAATTAGCAACACAACTAAGAAAATGAAGCTAATATTTTGATAGTGGTCCATTTTCCAAATGCTACCAGTGAGGGAAAAAGTTCTGATAATTGTTTACCTTCACAAGCCGATCTAAAAGATGAGCAGCACTTTGTACATTGGCATCTGAGTCTGCCGAAAGTTTACATAAGGCATCAAAAATCTGATTAAAGAATACGATGAAATCCCCTCTAACAACCTGCGCATCAGCAAAAGATATGTATTAAGCAGAGTAAATATAGGAAAAGGCATAATTATTTTACAGAAAGTCGGCCAACTCACTCTTACCTTTGCAATGTTATATAGAGCTTCACAAGCATAGTAACGTACTCTGCTATCTTGATCAGAAAAAGAATTAAGTACAGGAGGTACAATTTGCTGGCAGAAACCATTAGGGAAAAAAATATATCAAAAACTGTAACATGATAAGAGGAAAAGGGGTGTGTGGAACTCAAGGAATCATTGAGCACGAACAGTATTTGATGATGTCTAAAAACTAAAACAACAGAAAATTAAACATCAGACATAACAGCTTGGGAAGCTTTATGAACTCTAGTCCACAGTAAATTAGGTTCCACAATAATGAATAGCTTAACAGTTCACTGGGGAAGGAACCAGATCAGTAATATGAGCTGGTAACCTACAAATACAAATGATGTGTTTCAAAAGATACTGCTGCTTTCAGGTTTAGACACCTATAAACAAACTTGACAGGAAAATTAAGACACCTGACATAAAGAGAATACCTCCTCTGTAGGCTATACAATCCACTGGGAGATAAATTAGGTTCCACAAAACAACACAAAAATAATCTTCAGACATAACAGCTTGGGAAGCTTTATGAACTCTAGGCCACATAAAATTAGGTTCTACAATAATGAATAGCTTAACAGTTCACTGGGGAAGGAACCAGATCAATAATATGAACTGGTAACCTGCAAATACAGCATAATGATGTGTTTCAAAAGATACTGCCAATTTCAGTTTTAGACACCTATAAACAAACTTCAAAAGAAAATTAAGACACCTAACATAAAGAAATTACCTCCTCTTTAGTCTATGCAATCCACTGGCACTGGGAGATAAATTAAGTAACTTGAAGCACAAAGGGAGTTCTAAACTACAGTGAAACATAAAACCAGCAGAAAGGCATTTATGTTGAATACCTATAACTAATTTAAGATATGAACCAAATGATTTCTCCAAAAATGAACTGAAACTAATAGTTTACTCCTCAAGATGAATTGCAATATTTCTTGTTACATGTATAATTCATCGACTTAACTCCCTTTGAATCAACACCTTATCCTGGACATTTAAGAAAACAAAAATCTAATATGCTCATAGCAATGTACTAAAGAAATGATTGCTGAAAGGTAAGGCCTTGGAATTATATGGGGAATAAGAGTATTATAGCAACACCACCAATTAAAAAAAATTCAGGATCTTGAACTATATGGTTATATACCAAATTGATCTTAAGTTGAACTTTACAAATTAACTCAAAAAAAGGAACTCCATAACCCCAAAATTAAATTTCTTACAGAACATTCTTTCTAAATCATCTATTTCATCCACACCTAACCAGGTACAAAATGCTTCACAGAACAGACAAAAGGCTATTCAAGGAAACCAACTCCAAATCCAGTAAACTTGCTTCACAGAACAGATAAAAGGCCATTCAATGAAACCAACTCCAAATCCAGTAAACTAAGTCAGATAACTAGGATCCTCGCACTATTAGACTCATAGCTTATCTTAACATTGCTCTTCCATCAACAACATAATACTTTTTTGAATCCCAGTAGCAAAAACCAACTTCACAGCTTCAAATTCATTATAATAAAAGAAAATCAACCCTTACTTTCAAAAACTGAACAGTGAAGTCCTCTCTAGACTGACACGTTAGAGTTGTAGTCAATTTGAGTCACAACTCATGATCATATCAATCACTTAATCCAACTATCAATTGGTTTAACTTTGCAGCTGTTTCTTGATATTAAAACTCACTAAGTTATCTTTGTTATTTCTCTTGCCACCAAAATCCTAATCATTTTCCTACAGCAACAATCTAAAATCATATATACATCAAAATAAATAAATCAAAGACCCACCATGAAAACCTGGCGAGAAAAAAATAATGGAGTAGCTTATTTACAAAAACTTACCTCAAGATGTTGAGCAGCTTCTGTTGTCAACCCAACGGTCGCAGCAGCTAATCCTATCAATCCTCCCTACAAGAACAGACAACATAAGAAATAAAAATAAAATTATGAAATTAACACAATAAGAGCTAATAAAAACATAGAAACCAGGAAAAAAAGAAAACGACGGAGAAATTAAAGAACAGCAATAATCCAAAATAGTCCACCAATTCATCAAATTTCAAACATTTATATATTTCCCTACCTTCCTGTGATTCGATTGCGGTGAATAAGTAAATTCCGTAGTTAACAACTTGATCACCGCCGTTATCTTATCGTGATCCCCGGCCGCAGCAAGCTGTTTGACAATTCCCTCGACCTATACATACATACGCATATACATAAATATAAACAGTAATCTAATCTATGATCAGTTCAAAACCACTCAAAACCCTAAAAAAAAAGGAAATCGAATCGAAGTGAGAAAACAGACCTCTAAAGCAGCATTCTTGCGCTTCTCGTAAAGCTTGTCTGAGAGGTTGCGGAGCACAGCTGCAGAAACCACAGAAAGAGCGTCCGCCATGTTCAAACCCCCTCCGAATCAGAGAAATTAATCTCCCTTACTGAACAAAAACAGAGTAGAATAAACGGAAATCAAAGCCGTTTTCGGATCTTTTCCTGCTCAAACCGAAACATATTTCCTTAGGGTTTTGCCAAGTTGGAGACAAAATCGACCACAGTATATAGATAAAAACAAAAAAACAAAATCCAGAATTCGGTTTTTCTGAAAAAAAATTCCGAGAGGGAAAATTCAGATCCAGGTAAATTCGGAAATGAATCGCAATTTATGAAAAATGCAAAGGCAAATTTCCAGCGACCTTCCTTTTCTTTTTTCTATTTTTTTTCTTCTATTTTTTTTTTTTTAAATTTTTATTTGGTTTTCAATGTTATCGTTTTGTTTGGTATTTGTGGGTCGCGTTTGAGCCCCGCCCGCCGTGTAAGTCCCTCTGCTGTCCGAGTGATCTCGGAAGGAACTTATCATAGGTGAATGTCTGGATGGAATTTTGAAATGACACAAATACCCTTGTTCGATTTATTGGTGGATTTATTCAGCATGTCTAAAATTGGTATTGCAGAAATATGTCCAATTCTACCAATTACAAATTTGTATGAAATTTTATATAATAAGAAATATAATATATAGATATATTCGTATAAAATTTTTTTCAAAAGAAAATATATTTTTATGAAATTCATCATCCACTTATTACCATCTTTTGTCCCCTCCTTAAAAATTCTGCAAATTATTATCAAAAAAATACATTTCTGCAAATTATGTTTGAAAACTAAAGAAATTATAATCCCATATTTTATTTTATTTTTTCTCTTTTAAAATTTTTAAAAAACAATTAAGGTAATATACGTTTAATTTTTATTTCATTAATTATTTTAAGCATTGAATCCTAAAGTTTAGTAAAATAAATTGATATTATGATTAATGATTAGTGAATATACAAACATTACTATTACAAACATCATTTTATCGTTTTATGTGGTAATCGCATATGAGCAAAAATTTCTTGAGTAATTTAAAAAAAGAAAAAAAGAAAAAAAAAACTCATGTCTTTGGTCTAATTTTATATAACTAATTATATATTTTCGTTCCCTTAGTCTTCCTTAGACTTTTTGGTAATACCAAACCTGTTGAAGTTTCTAATTTGCATAAACGTATGCATACAATTAAAATTAATCATAATGAATTTAAGTTGTTAAATAAATATAAAATAAGATAATAATTGTGATAATTATTACAACTCACCGTTTGAAAATTTAACTCACTTTCCATTGAAAACAATAATGCTATTGAAAATATACTTTATCTTTATAGTTTAATTTTCTTTTAACATAATTTACATTTGCGTTTTAATTTCATTAATTATATTGTTAATACAAATAAGTTATTTTTTTGTAAATTTGAACACAAGAATATGTTTTAAATACCACTAATTTATTAATAAGCATTTAAGTTAAATAAAATAATTATTATTTCTTATTATTTATCCCTATTTTGTGAAATAAATAATTTAAGAGATAGTCCTTATTCTACATTTTAAAATTTGTATTCCACACAGTAAAAGAAAAACGCTTTCAATAGAAATTTATAATGAGAAATACTATTGAGAGTATTTTCAACATGCTCTTAAAAAATTTAATTTTTTTTTTCTAGATCTAAACTTCTTTTTTACAATTTTAATGGGCTTTATAAATTTAAAAATTAAAATAAATAGTAAAATTTGGTTTTTCAAATATAAAGAGCCAAATTTATTTTTTATATAAAAAATTTAATATATTAATTTAATGTTGTACAATTTTGAATTTTCTATGAACATTTATTATTGAATTTATTAATTATAATTTTGTATTTCAATTTTTTTTAAATACTATAGTGCATTGAGTGAGAAAAAATAAAAAAAATGTAAATCATAATTATTTATATGAAAATAAAAAAATAATTATTTAGAGCAACTATTGAAGTTGAATACAAAATTTTCCTCTTTAATTTTTAAAATTCTTCAAAATGCTTTTTAAATTAAAAATAATGTTATTTAAAATAAACAGTAAAATTGAAAATGCTTTAATATTCTTACAATTAATTAATTTTCAACTTATATTTACTTTTATTATATTTTTGTTTTTATTTTAATAGCCATCACACTATAAACATTCATATCTTAGCAACAACAAAAAAACAATTATAAAGATAAGAAATTATAGTTTGTATACAACTGTTGTATGATGATGTGATACAACAAACCGTTCATAAAATGGATATTCAATATCTATTTTATAAGACTCTTTTGGTTTTTTTTATCACCGTCATAAAATATAACGTAACGCTACCATTATATGCAAGTTTTTCTCATGATGTAATTGCTCGAGCACGTATAAAATTAATATAATATTCTGTCATATTAACTATAACTATAAGAGCAACAACCTTTGCTTTTATTGACTATATCAAATTCGTTTCAGTTGAAAAAATAATAATAACTCAAATTCAACAGAAAACAATATTTTTTTCGTTTTTCTTTATCACTTTTTCAATGAATAGAAAAACCTTTGATTCGTAAACATAAATGTGGACAACGATTCAGTTTGGTTGGTTCTGAAAGAATTCAAACTGAACCGCCATAAACAATTTAGTTAGGTTACAAACCAAATCAAACTAAATTATTAAAGTCATTTGAACAAAACCATTCATAAACAGTTTGATTCAATTCGATTAAGTAAATTATTTTTAAAAATATAGTTTTAATTAAAAATAATGTAAAAATATGGATGTGAATGTGTAAATTAAAAATTACTTTTTAAATAATAAGATTCATTAAAATTGATATTAAATACAATACAAATAAAAAAAAATATAAATATGATATTGTTTATTAAAATATGATAAATATCCAAACTATAAACTAAATTGCTACGTGCAGTTTGACAAAATTACAAACTAAACCATACTGTTAATATTTAAAAATTGAACCAAGCTAAACTAAAACTAACAATTTGGTTTGATTTAACAGCTTAATACAATTTATGCCAACTAAAAGTTAAAAAATGGTCAAATTTGACAAGAACAGGGATAATACTCATAGTCAATTTGGAATGTGAAATCACTAAAATGTACACAGGTATATATTTATTTTGTCAAAGTGCTAATCCTAACTCTTTCAAAAAAAAAAAAGAGTACTAATCCTAACATCATTTTTATGTCTTAAACCAAACACAGATTTTTTTTTTCTTGGTCCTAACTATTCAACACATAAATGAAAGAGAAAACTTAGACATTTTTGCTGACCTAAATCCCCAAATAATTTAATATAAAAAATATTATGTTATTTTTAAATGAAATTTTGTACAAGAACAAAAAGTAATATAATATATCATATAAAAAATAAAAAATAAAAATAAAAAGTATTAGAAATGGATCATAAAGTCCGACACCATAGAGTAGGCCCCCTTGTTTGTTGGGAGTTTTGGGACCTTCACTGCTTTTTTGTTGCCATTTTCCTTTTTGTTTTCTAATGATCTACCATGTTAGCAAAAAATATATTAAAAAAATAATTAAAAACCAAAAGACTTTTTAGTTGTTTAAAAGTATTTCTCTTCCAAATCTTAAAAATGGGACTTCCAATAAATATGAAGAAGTCTGACGTAAAATGTAATTCTATTATATTTTGATTCACACTAAACAAAATAAAATAACACAAATATTTTTCTGACCAAATAGATTTGTAAACTAGTAGATAATACAAAAAATGAAACTAAAATTTTCATCTCCTTCTCTCTCTTTTTTTTCCTTCAATAAAAACAATTTTTTTATATTAAAAAGTAAGTAGAGCAAAGTTTTCAAGATAATAATTATGCTTTAGAAATTTAAGCCGGAACAGCTTTTGAAGGTGTTATTTTGTATTTGGTTTGAACTTTAAGAGGCTGAAGAGATGGTTAAACCAACCATGTAAGATAGAAAACAAGCAGTTGATGGAATGAATAATAAGTGGGCTATTCTGTATCACACATAGTCCTTTATTACCTTTGATTAAGACACTACCTACCTTGTCTGTTTTTCCTCTTTCTCTGTTTTTTCTCGAACAGAAATTAGTGAGAGAAAAAGAAGTTCAATGTCCATTTCGCTGATATTTTCTCATTCTAAGCATGATAATGTTCCAACTTTATCATTTCATAGCTATAATAATTACTCTAAGATAATATTAAAAAATAATTAAAAAAAGATAAAGAGAATCTTAATATCCCAATCTATGATATATGTTAGCATTTATGGGACCCTTTATTTCCTTAAAAAGAAAATTGTCACATCATTTTTTTTTAAATAACCAAAAATGCATTAATTAGAAATCAAAATACACAAATATGCTTGAAGGGTCAAAGACAGCTAGTCAAGACCATTTCAAGCCAAACAACATAGTTATCCAAATTGACAGCATATTTGGCAACCATATCAGCAGCCAAATTTGTTGTTCTAGGGGCATGAACACATAGAAAATAAAAATGCAAAGATAGCAACTTCTGTATTTCCTCAACAAGGAAACTGTTCTCATCCAAAGCATAAGCACCCTCACGTAGCCTCAATATTGCTTGTCACTCTGTATAACACCACCAATGAAAAAACCTGCCTCAATACAAAAGACTAATGCTGCATGCAACGCCATCAATTCCGCTCTTAACACTGATACTCGACCAACCATTGGTTTTGCAATTGCACCCATGAAATCACCAAAATGATTTCGGACAACCACCCTTAAACCATAATTAGTACCCGATTGAGGCACTGAAGCATCCACATTAATTTTTAAATTTCCAATAGCTGATGCAACAAAACTTTGAGAGGAAACCATCAGAGATGCTGGAGAACTCATTCTTTCTCGTTGGACAACAACATTAGAACTCATAAATGGACTCTTAAAAACATCACAAAACTCATGATGCAAATTAAGAATCCTATTAGCCATACTAGCAACATCTAAATCAAACTGACTGCCTTAATGAACAAAATCATTCCTATTATTCCATAAAGCCCAGCAGCCCCAAGCAAACATTTCTCTATCCTCCATCGGAAAACTAACCAGTACATCAAAGCATAAATCAATAAAAGAGGTATACCTATTGCCTTGTAACCTCAAATAAAGATCAAGAGCCTTCCAAAATTGATTTCACACGTGAACATGTCCAAAGTGCATGAAGCATTGACTCCTCCTTAAACTTACACATGGGACAATAAGAACAAACATTAGAAATCCTAGTTAAAAGGGCAAGCATTGTCGACACAGCACCAACATAAGCTCTCCAAAGAAACATTTTCATTTTATTTGGAACATGTAGTGCCTATAAAGATTTCCAGTAGTTCTTACTACCATGCATACTTGAACTACCCACTAAATCGCCATGATCAATCCTTCTGGCCACATGATAACTGGATTTAACCGAATACACCCCATTTGGAGTGAATGTCCAAGCAAAACGATCCAGCCTACCCATTCCACCAATAGGCGTTTGTAAGATGATTTGAACTTCATCCTCAGAGAAAACGCCATTAAGCAGTGACAAATTCCAACCCCTCGAAGGTGTCAATAAATCAGCAACACAAGCATCTTCATTTAGAATCTTAGGAGACAAAATCTTAAAAGAACTAGAATGCATCAACCAAGCATCTTTATAAATTTTAATTGAAACACCATCACCAACTCGCCAAATACCTCCCTGTTCTATAATTTTCCGACCTCAAATAATGCTCCTCCAAAGATGAGAAGGCTTTCTGCCAATTATTGCAGCCATAAAAGAAGATAACAGAAAATATTTTCCTTTCAAAACCCGAGCCATAAGAGAAGAAGGGTTCTGAAGAATTCTCCAATTTTGCTTTGCCAATAAAACATGATTAAATTCTTCTAAAAAGCGAAATCTTAATCCTCCAGTATCCTTCGGTTGACATAATTTATTCCACTTAATCCAGGAAATACCTTTATTATCTCCACAATTTCCCCACCAGAAACGACAAACCATGCTATTTAAATTCCGAATTAGAATTTTTGGAAGTTTAAAGCAACTCATAGCATAGGTAGGTATAGATTGAGCCACTGCCTTGATTAAAATCTATTTACCAGCCCAAGATAAAAACCTCTCTTTCCACCCCATAAGTTTTTTCCATACTTTGTCTTTAATGTCGTGAAACAGAGCATATTTTCTACGTCCCATAAAAGAAGGTAGACCGAGATATTTTGAAAGACCAATAGTTCTACAAACCCCAAAGTCCCAATTAATACATTGCTGCAATGCCAGTAAAGTATTAGGACTGAAAGTGATAACAGTCTTTTGTAAGTTAATTTGTTGGCCCGAAGCAGCTTCATATTTTGCCAAAATCTGCAAGATCTCACTACATTCCAATTGAGACGCATTTGTAAAAAGCACCGCATCATCTGCGAAAAAAAGATGTGAAACAACTGGGCAAGTAGGAGCAAGAGCTAAACCATGTAGACACCTCTCAAAAGTAGCCTTTTAAATAGAGATGATAAACCCTCAGCACACAGAAGAAATAAGTATGGAGAAAGAGGATCTCCTTGGTGAAGACCTTTGTGAGGAGTAATCAAGTCCTTTGAAATCTCATTTATTAAAACTGAATAAGTAACAGAAGAAATACATCTCATAATCAATTCCACCCACTAAATCGAGAAACCCATCTCCTGCATTACACGCTGTAAAAAAGACCACTCAACACGATCATAAGCTTTACTCATGTCAAGCTTAACTACCATAGCACCAGTAGATCCATTTCGTTTCCTATTAATGACATGCATAGCCTCAAAAGCAACAATAATGTTGTCTGTAATATGTCGACCAGGAACAAAAGCACTTTGCTCCTCAGAAATAATGGCAGGGAGAATCTGTTTCAGCCTATTCACAATTGTTTTTGCAACAATCTTATAAATAACAGTGCAAAAAATGATAGGTCGAAAATCAACAACCATAATAGGATTTTGAACTTTTGGAACCAAAGATATCAAAGTATGATTCAAAGCATATATATCACCTTTTTCATTAAGAATTCGAAGACATGCAGATGTAATTGAGTCCCCCAAAATATGCCAGTATCTCTAGAAGAACAAAGCAAGCATACCATCACTTCCTAGAGCTTTTGTCAGAGGCATATGAAATAAACTCGCTTTTATTTCCTCAGTAATGAACGAACGACACAACATGGTATTCATAGAATGAGTGACACGCCCATGCATTCCATATAAAACGTCATCATCCAACAACGAACCAGATGAATGGAAGATACCCTGAAAATAATCAACAAAAACTCTTGATAAAACATCGAAATGAGTGACCCAATTACCCGAAGCATCTGTAATCCCCACAATCCCATTTTTCTTACGTCGAACCGAGGCATAATTATGGAAATATTTGGTATTTTGATCGCCCTCTTGTAACCAAGAAACGCAAGAATGTTGTTTCCATTTAATTTCTTCCTTCTCCAGCAACATATTAATTCGACCTTCAATAGCTCTTTTCCTCATACAATTTTCTTCAGATGGAACAACCCTTTGCAAAGACTTTAACTGCTTTTGGCAGTCTAGTAGAGACTCCTAGATATGTTGGAATGTATATTTATTCTAGAATTTTAGTTTAACCGGACAAGTAAAAAGAAGATGAGAGACTCCTGTAGCATTAAGAGATGTAGTATCTATAGAAGTCCAAATACGGTCAACAATTTGTTCATATTCTAACTTCGATGACCAAACTTCCTCAAAGTAAAATCTCTTCCCAAATCGACAATTAGAATTTTGAAATCCTTCCAATTCAATCAAAATTGCAAGATGATCATAAACAAAGTTTGGCAAAGTTTTTATCTGAATATTAGGAAAAAGGAATAGCCTCTCACAAGTTGCCAAACATCGATCAAGCAATTCCTGTACATTCCCTGAACCTATGTGCCCATTATTCCAAGTATAATAATACCCAACTGATGGTAAAGTGCTGAAGGAACAATCATTAACCACTTCTCGAAAATGTTCCATTTGAGCTAAAGAACGTTCACATCTTCATATTTTTTTTTTTTTTTTTTTTTTTTTNCTCATCTTCATTTTTTTTTTTTTTTTTTTTTTCTCCCATTGGAACATGATTCCATTAAAGTCTCCAAAAACAAACCAACCCAAAGGTGAAGCAGATTTTAGTTGTTGTAATATATTTCAAGAGAAACGACGTTCCCCAAGAATTGGATGACCATAAAAACCAGTAAGCTTGAAAAAGCCTTTTTTTTTATGAGACACTTTGAAATCAATGTGACCCACAGAAAAAGATAGCACTTGAATATCAATATCATTTTTCCATAATCATGCAAGCCCCCCACTCAGACTAACTCTATCCACTGCAAAACAATTCCCAAACCCCGTAGATAGTCGTATCCGTTCCATTTGACGAGTTAAGCACTGAGTTTCTAATAAAAAAACCATGTTGGGATTTTCTTATTTAAGCATTCGTTTGAATGCTCGGAATGTCTGTGGATTCCCAATACCACGGACATTTCCAACTTAATATTTTCATTTCTCATGGTGGGATTGCTAAGCAAGTCCCACCACGTTATCAACATGAAAAACCGCTAAATTAGAAACATCACCACCAACTTTTTGTTTCTTCCCAATACTTGTAAGATCAGTAACATATGGTCGCTTCTTGACCAGAAGAATAGATGCAGATTGTTGATGTTCACGACTAGAGGAAGAAGATAGCTAACCTATGAAAAAATTTCCATGTGTAGCCACCGAAGATGTAGTTGGCATAATTTTTTTATTCAGATTAGTATGAATGCCCACATCATTTAAAGAAGATGCCAAATCAGCAGAATTTGCCATATCAACATTTGAATTTTTAAAAATCTCAGAGGGATTTGCAATTCCAATAATCAAATTCGATTCATGCACAACCTCTGTAACCTCCACATCCTGCAACTGCAATTCAGCCTCAACCACTCCCGGAACTTGATGCGTCGTCGTCACTAGAATATGACTAGTACTTTCTTCCGAAGGAGAAGAAGTCTCATCATCATCCCCAGAAGGAACAAAAAAGTGAGTTTTTCGATTAAGATTACCTATCTTTTTATGTCGATTAATGGCCATATTTGGAATTGCATGTAACTAGGCTCCATATTGATTACCATTTAGAGGAACAGCAATCTCACAATCTTTTTGAACATGCCCCAGTAGACTACATCGGAAACAAAATTCAGGTAACCTCTCATATTGAAAATCAGCCCAACAGCTAACACCCTCAGATAAAGAAAGTTTCATTCTTCTTTGTAAATGTTTCATTATATCAAAGGAAACCCTTAGCCGAAGAGAATGACCCCAGCAATGACCCTCTTCATCAGAATCCATAGATACGACAGTCCCTATAAACTGTCCCAAAGTCTCCGCAACAGACTTCGTCATCCCTATAATTGGAACGTTATAAATTTGAACCCAAAAACATGCTGTGCGAATTGAAATTTGGCGTGGAATAACTTCACCGTTAACCTCATCAATCAATACCAAGGACTTGTCAAAGTGCCATGACGCTCCCTGCAAGGCTTTCAGTTTGTCTCGCAAAATATGAAATCGACAAACAAAAGTGTTATCATATAATTCTTTAAAATTACATGAACCATGCCCACTCCATAGAGAACTAAGAGTATTCATAAAAGCTCTCTTATTAAAAGTATTTTTTGTTAACACCTATACCAGAAGATATAACTCCAAGGATAAAGTATTATCAGAGAGATTAGGATCTAGTTGGATGAAAACATCTTGCTCTTCACGGATGAGTTCCAAACGATGCTGAAACATATTTGTGATTTCCTCCATATTTGCACAGAAGAAACCAAGAAAAAACCTAAGTACACAAACTCTTAACAACAACCAAACTCTTCGTAAAACACAGAGACAAAAACTCATGCAAGAAACATGAGACAGAAAAAAAAAAAAAAAAAAAAAAAAACTCTCCACGCAGAGAGAGACCAAATACAAAAAAATGGGCCGTGCAATGTGCGGTACCTAAAATCTTATGGATAAGCATTTTACAATTTCAAACTCTATGCACTTGGACAAGGATCTGTATTTTCAAAACACAAAAGTTATAAAAGTTTTTTTTTGGTAAACAACTTATAAAAGTATTTCCTTTGTTTCTATATTATAAAATTTATATAAATAATGAAAGTTAATTTGCTTAAAAGCCAAACCAAATTATTATATTTTTTTTATTTTGTCTTATACTTTGGCTGAAAACCTTGTTTGAAGGACACATTATTAATAAATAAATAAAAAGTTTTATTAGATTTGTACATTTACCAATCTTTTCCAAGAAAGCCCCAAAAGATGGAGTACTTTTAGACCAAAAGAGGGCATTTATACAATCCATAAATGCTTTAAGGATCTTTGTGTATCTCTGAAGATCTGCCCATAAAAATTACCAAAAGAAGATCTGTCCATAAAGCTACATGTTTAATAACGAAGGCCGATTTGGTAGCTCACCCACCATTAAAGTTTTAAACTCTCACCACATGAAACTTTGCTGTGTACCTGCCAATATTTATGTACAACAAGTGGCTATTTTTAAATCCAATTTTATATTTTACTTTTGAATAATTATAAAAAAAAACACCATAAGAAAATTCTTTATGAGCTGAACTAGCTGTATCACCTTCAAAATTGGTTTGTTGATATTTAACTACAAACCAACACTTTTAGTAGCAATGCCTGTAATAAAGGTGTTTACTTAAGTTAACAAAAGTAAATTTATTATATCTATCACATTCAAGATTAATCTTAGAATTAATAAACAGTATCTATAGTCTATAAAGCAGACTGGTAGGAAAGCCATAATGTTTTCAAACAACGATTCAACTTCGAATTCCCAAATACCCTCCAAAAAAAAAAATACATTTATCTTTAATGTGTAAAATAAAAAAACATCTCCATGAAATATAACCAGAGGCACACATAAAGCTTTTATGCTTTCAAAGTAAACTAAAGTTTTTTTTCCCAAAAAAAAAAAGTAAACTAAAGTTATATTACAAACAATAATAATAAAAAGATAATTTTAAATATGAAATTTTCATTCCAGCCATGAGATTAACTGCTAGAAAGATTGAGAGATTATCTTAAAGAGTTTTGAGTAGCTAACACAACTTGAAATGCCTTTCTGCTACTGAGTTGAGAACTCTCCAAGCTCAAATCTAGAATTATATACAAATGGAGAGTAAAAGTGGTCAAGTTATTATGAGTCAAATTCTAGTGACAAAGATGTAATATATGTCTTGAGAGAGAGAACAATTTTTTTCCATACTTGACACCAACAATGAGATCCTGTCAATCACTTAATAAATACAGACCTAAGAAGTTACCCAATTTCCCAAGTAAACGCAGCTAAAATGATATCAAGCTTTTCCATGGAACTGCAGGCAATATAATACAACTGAAAAATCAAGCATGGGTCTTTATTACCACTTCCAGTGATAGAAATTATAGCAATCTTTATTGAAAAAATATTAATGTAACAAAAATTTCATACAACATACATGAAAGAGAATGATCAGAAACGGTCAAATGGAAAAGGACTGATCAGTGACTCTTCAAGCTCTCGAAAGCCTCGGTAAACAGCCTCGGTTTGGCTTTGTGGAAGTGACAACCTCCGCACCTCAGTCATATATCTGTTGTTCCATATCCAACAAGACCGAAATCAACAAGATGGAAGGATGTATTAAAATTTTAATGATGCCCTCGAAAGCAAATGCTACTAAATTTATGGGTCTAAACCTGATGATTTCTTCTATATAATGCTAGTTAGGTAAGACAAGATATTGAAGACAAATTTGACAGCAAAAATACTACATACACTTTTTCACATCTCGAAAAAGAGATAAAAAGGATAATGCTATTTGAAATAGTCCAATTCTATAATGGCTCAGGAATATAAACTTTTTAGTTGGACTAAAGAAAATTGATAACCCAACATAGATACAAAAATCTACATATCAAAATGGGCCTTTTTCCTTATTTGTATGTCCATGAATCTTTTTTGTTTTTCTAGATAATTTCAAATCCAATGATCCAACCACAAATTAAAAGTTTTTTATAATATTTAATGGCAGCTGTGCATTGCACTAACTAAGACTTGAGAAAGGTCACAAAATACATGCCATATGGAAGTATGAAATAAGAAAGATCATGCTATACAAATCTACGGCGAAATCACAATAAGGAAAAAATAAAGTTACTCTCCATCTCCACTACACTTATCAGAAAGTATAGAAAGGGCAACTGATGATGAAATATTTGATACTTCATTTCACTAATCTAACATTGAGAATTAAAACTGCCACAGCCAAATTGGATCTTGATTTGTGGGCTTACCTAAGTATTCCATTTACATACACTAACCTAACATAAGGATGTAATATATTCCACATCACATGCAATTAAATGCACGACAAGATAACAAGTTCACCTGTTTGCTGCACTTGTAATCTTGTCTCGAACCCCTTGATCAATCATTGTCACTTGCTCGAGTGAGAATGAACCGCCTAAAATTAAAGAAGCTCCAGTTGCACTTGTACCCATTCTATGTGCAAACACAGACATCGCCCACTCTCGAAGTACCACCAGAACTGATCGAAGAAGGCGTAACCTGAGGTTTATTGATGGCAAAATAACTCCACTTGATAACAATTGATCATAAGTGTTCAATACAGGTTCAGTTGCACCCTTGCAAGCAGCGAGAAGAGCCCTTGCAACATCTTCATCTCCAACAGATTCAACCCCCGACTCTAGTCTCTCCTACAAAAATATTTGAAAGAAAGAAAATAAGGCAATAACATATTTACAGAAATCAGTGATGTCAAAACAATCTTTACAGTAAATATTTTTAATTAGATAAAATTCCTTATATGAATGACACATGTACCAGTGCAGCCTTCTCAAGGTGAAGACAAAGAGTGTCTAAAGGTAAACCAGCACCATCTCCAGGATAAATGTGGGACCCAACCCTCTTCAATACTGAACAAGCTTCAGCAATGCCGCCCCTTGAAAGAGCTTGGTCAATAAGTCTAGCCCAAGTTTCTCTTATGATGCTACTATCAGCATCACCAGAATAGTTTGCAAAGTACAGCATCTCCAGACAAATCTGGTTGCAGCAAAGTTAAGCAATAACTCAGAGATAAACAGGAGAAAGAAGTATATAAAATTATAACAAACCAACAACAAACTTGTAAATTTTAAGGTGCAGTCCCATATACCATGCCAAAGTCTGAAATTAGACTAATATAAAAGAACAAAGAATAGAAGATTAGATGACAGCCATCAGAGCCAATTTCCAAGCCAAAACTACAGAAGAATCAAGAAAAAATAACAAAAGAATTTCTTTCTTAAACTGTCCTTGGAGACTTGTAATAGATAGACCGGCTTACAGAAAATCCCATAGAGAAAAAAAGAGCTGATATTTACTTCAAATCACCTCCACACACCACATTCATAAACCAACGAACACTTGTCAATAAGGAGTCCAGCCATCTAGAACCAACTAAAGAATCTTCACCAGAGCTATCCTAAATCTAACCTATTAGCAATTCTGTAATCCATAAAACATATGCATGACAAATTATTTATTTAAAGACACCATATAAGAGTTCCACAAAATAAGCGTAGGCCATCAACCTGACATGTTGGGAAATGAAGGAGCATATCCTAATTGTAATTCAATACACCTCCAACACTCCCCTCAGTAACATAATCACTGCCAGAAACTATAATTTTAACAATAAAAAATAACCAAGAAAAGTCTAGTGATTTGCACGTGATGAGTTTTAAGTTTATCGTGTAGTTTCCAAGAATCTCACCCATAAAACCCAATGAAAACAGACTTTTTGGTCATATTATAAGAGCATATCTGAAGAAATCCAAATCCAGTGTGAAATATACTGCATTCAGAGGTAAGAGATTGGGGAGCAGTAAAAACCTACCTCTATACTGCAAATATACACACACAAAAAATAAAAAAAATAAAAAACCAACAACAAATGCTAATTGACTAATTGTTCCGCAAGATGTTTGAGCAACTCAAAGTTTAGTAAATAGACCTTTATAAATGCCAGTAAAAAGAATCCAATTAAAAATGCAATAATTAATAGATAACAAGGAGAAAAGGCAAGTACCTCCCAAAGCTCAAATGGAACAGCATATTCATTATATAGCTGAGTTATACTTTTTAAATCTAATGATAGCTCTTTGGCTTTTTCTCTTGCAATATTTGCAAGATTTGTGTCACCAGTCAATCTGCCATTAGGTACTGTTCCATTTTGGACCGACTCAGATGCAACAGAAGAAGCTTCTAACCTGGAAGCTATAGCCTCCAGTTCTTCTTTAATCTTAATCTGAAACTGAAGAACGGCAAGCTTTCCTTCCAATAAATCTAACAGTCCATTGTCAAAAGCACTCCTTGTAGAACCAACAAGGCCATCACTGCTACTTGCATTCTTGGCCTGTATAACGGCATTACTTAGGTAGTGACACCTGAAATGAACAATAAGCAAAATATATTAAACGTAATAAAGGGTATAAAATCTTGTTTCTGCAACAAATATTGACTAAACTCAACCTTGAATGAGTTTGGTTTTCTACGTTAGCAAAATCGGGAAGTAGTTTGAGCATGGAAAAAAAGCCCGAGTTAAACTAGGCTTAAAAAAGTGTTTACGGTGAAGTGAACAAATAGGATAATGCTTACAAGATACTAACATTTATCTAAGAAATGTCTGCACATACGGTATACATTAATTAAAATATATATAATGGGCCGCTGGTTGCCCATTAATACTATACCAAAAAAAAGTATATTAAAAACAAATCAAGGGCCACTAATGTAATGGCCCACTTGCCTATTAGGCCTCTTCCCAAAGTGCAAGCCAAGTTGCTTTTGGGATCCTAAGCCCACCCTTATATACCACACTAAGGCTTAGTCTATGGTCAGTTTGGGACTTTAACCTTGGTACCTAGGAATAACCCCCCAAACCTAGGGTTCTACAACTAATCTATAGAACTGAAACAATACTGTAAAGGTACCCACATGCCAAAAGAAAAAGAAAAAAACCTATTTAGCATTAAAACTAAAATGTAGTTGATAAACAATGCATTCTGCGACACACAAAAAAAAGGGAGTATAATCTACCATCGAGGCATCTCAACATGTATGCTTTAACGTGATTAGAAGTACTTAAATTTTTCCAGTATCATAAATCTGAGGTACTTCATCTGAAAATATCTAAGATAAAGAATGAACAGAATGATTTTTTTCAACCTTTGTTCTAGAGTAGGAACATCTCCAGCATCAGTTGAGCGCCTCTCAGCCAGTCGTAGCAATATGTGAGCTGCAAGCAAGTGCTGCTGCTTTGAGACATAATACCGTGCCAAAAGATCAAAGTACTTGACTTGATTGGATGGGATAGATGCTCCTGATTGACCCACAGGAGAAGTCATTGATGTTAATGCAGAAACAGCCCGAACCTACCAAAACATAAGGACAACAAACAAACACAAATTATGCCCAAATAATATGAAGTAAACAGAAGAAATAACTTCAAAACAAAATTCTAAATAATGGAAACTCTGTACATCAGATACAAAATTAATTTAAGAAACAAAGAAAACCTCTTGTATTGGCTGACGACCAGCACTTTGTAGAAAAGGAACCAAGTCAGGACCTCCATACTCCAACAACTCATTTTCAAGACCCAAATCAATCATGGCACGGTATAAGTACTCGTGAAACAATCTATCTTGTGATTGGACACCAAGCTGAACAATCTGGCTTATATATTTCTTCCGTGAAGCCTGATCAAGTCTCGGAGCAGCAGGACGAATAGGAGAACCAAACTCCTTCTGTGAAGACTCACCTTTCAGTGATTGCAAAGCTCTGATGACTATCTCATAACACTGTTCACGTTGAGCAATTGCATGTTCTCGTATTGTTGCATCAATTTGGTCATTAAAAGCATCACCTGCTGGGTCAAGAGCCTGTGCCTTTTGCAAAGGTAACCGAACAACAGCTTCATAAAACCTGCAGCATGCTTGTCTTTTAGGTTCATAATGCCCTAAATACGCATTGGCAATCAATCAGCATTGAGATTAATCTGGAGCTTGACATGTACAACTGACCTTAAATCCTCAAACCTTTTGCAGACTGTCCGTAAGTCAGCAGATTCTGGAACTCTACTTACAAAATTGAAGGCTTCTCTAGCAAGATTCTCCTTTTCCTCGGTGTCTGGAGATACAGCAGCTCTCTCAAGGCACTCAACAGCTAGAAAAAACTTGTAATCAGACTCCTTATAATAGCTTGGGCAACCCTCCCGTAATCTCCTACTAATGTCATCTACAGTCCCCCTGCCATCCGGACCAGTATAATACTGGAGACACAAATTAAGTCAAAATATAAGCAAACATAATATAGGATAACTATTTAAGAGTTGGATAAAATAAGAAATTAACAAACGAGGAGGTTTTTCTCGTGAATTTCAGATCTTTGTGGAATTTTGTTTGTGGTATAATCTTGCATTACCTCCATCAGTGCAGATATAAGCCATGTAGCAAGGCGGTCGCCCTCGTCAGAACAAACAAGCTGATGGAATGTCAATTGAACTAGTCCCTGTCGTTGATTTGCATCAAATCCCTGAACTAAACGAGCTATATGATGCTGAGAAAGAAGTTGGAGCAGAAACAGGGCTTCACTTGATCTAAGAAGCAACTGCCTAACACATTCCATTGCCCTCACCTGCGAGACGACAAACCAAATAGTTCAAAAAGAAATGAAAGGGCCAATCCAATAAACTTCAATATGTTAGAGCAATGGAACAATTTCAACCTACCTCCATGGCAGCCAGCTCTGCAGGACTATATGGCAATCTCTGCCTTTTATTTGACATGCCACCATCATTAGACTCAGTATTCCGTGAGTAAGCACCAAATAAGTTTCTCACCATACTCCGGTCACCAGCACTTAATTCTGAGCCAGTTGCATACAGTATAGAACCAGTCAAGTCTCCTAAACCAGCAACACAACCATAAAGTCCCCTTCTCTGGTTCCTTCTAGACCTCAGAAACTTCTCTAAAGAGCGAAGCTTGTTTTCTAGGACTTGCATAGCCCCAATGGAGAGTCTGCATACAAGTAGTCCATTTTCAGAGACAGCATCGGTAGAAGCTAAATTGCCTTTTGCAACCATGACAGGAAGTTCCCACAGAGGAAAAAGCAACCTTGAAGAACACAAACAAAGCCCTTCATGTGCACCTGAAAACACTGGCTCAGCCTCCTGAACAACCTGCCCCATGCTGAATCCCCCAGTAGCTGTCCTAGTATTTGACAAAGCACTGCTACCCTCAAGTTGTGGCATTCCAACAAATCTTGGGTCCTCAAAAGCTTCAGCTGCCTTCTCAGCGACAGTATTGCTTATAAGATTTTCAGAATGTACTATCCTTGCTGCTAGCATTAAACACATTGAAGCTGCCTCACCCGCTCCAAAACGATTAAAGAAATCCTCTAAGATTGATCTTGGGGAATTTGACTCAAACAACCTCCTTAGAATGTCCACAGGCCTGTTGAACACAATTTCCATCATGCCCATGGTGCTGAAGACAACAACTCTTCTTCTTGGCAGTATATGTTGGGTTGAAAGGTCCCCCCTGGCCCAAAGTTTTCCAGATGCCTTTTCAGAGGACTCATCCGAGCTTTCAAATCCACCAAATTCAATTTCTGAATAGAGAGACTGCACAATTGTTGCAGAATCAGGCAAGGGTAAAATATCTGCCACAAATAACATTCGACCTTCAAGTGGCAAGGAAGAAACAGACTCCCGTAATGCTCGAGAACTTCTTGAACTTGTACCCAAGGTGCTTGCAGAAGATGACTGAGAACTTGAATCCCGGTTCACAATGAGAAGTGAGGACATGGTTGGTGGAGATGAATCAGAAAGGACAAGAGTTCCAGCAGAATAGTATGCTGTCTCAACCTTCAGTGAGAGATCCTCATTCTGAGGTCTACCAGCAAGAGACATGCCTCCAAAGACAAGCCCACTGTTGACCCCCAAAGGTGGAGAAGGCCTAGTTGTCACAACTTTTAGACAACTAGGTTTATGATGATTCGTGTTAAATCCACCCAAATTTCCACTAGATGGAGAAGTTGTAAGGTACATCCTTCTGCCATCTGATAAAACAGCAACAAGGTGTAGCCATTTTGATTCCAATGTGGATAAAGGTGATATGCAAACTATTGATGGCTTCACTGGACGGCTTTGGCCTCTTGGTCCAGTTGATTGCCTACCCCCATAATGAGTTTCTCTTTGACTGATCACATTCCTTTCTTCTGCAACTTTCTTCAGTGGTCCGTCACCATTTGGCCCTATAATAAACACCTGAAGTTTCATATCTTCAGTCCGCACATATAAAATGTTTCTTTCATTATCTAAAACCATTTCGACAATGGGGTCAACAGCTCCAAACTTAAACACATTTGGCACTACCCATCTGAAAAGCACATTTGAAGCATTAATAGTTGTATAGTCAAAGAAAGTTCAAACTCTAAATTCAGGTCAAACCAACCCAATCCACAACGAAAACAATTATGTGGAAGGTAAGAAATTAGTAGATGAAAAATCAAATTGACTTGCAACAGATTCAACTTCCACCTTTAAATCAATATTCCATAGGTAGAACATGTATGTTTAAAGAAGCTTAACGTCATTACACATAGTAATAGAGGGCCTTACACTACAAATAACGAATAAAGCTTTTATATAGCACGAATACCTTGATATGACACTTCCAAAGCCAGCAGTCAGGCATATTTTCCTGCATCGCTTTTGCCAGCCTGAACCAGTCGTGTAATGAAGCTCATAGATGTAGCCATCACGACCAGCCAGGAAAATGCGACCTGTGTTAGTACACGTAATACAAGTCATGGTGACCCCATCAGATGGTACTGTATACTCTGGCAATGGCTGTAGTGAGACCTCCGCATATGGATCTGTACCATCACCTGCTCTGGAGCAGCATACCCCTACAAGAATCAACTAATAACAGGCAAAAGCTAATAAGACAAATAGAAATAGACAGAACCAATAACTGATGTTGGAAAATTTGCAACTTCATAAGAAAAATACAAAGAGGAAAAAAAATGCTTGGTTTTCGAAAAAGATAACTTCCTGATAAAGGGTGGCTAGGGCTAATAAATTGTCAACAAAATCCAATGCACATAAATTACATGTCTACATTGTATAATCTAAGCGCACTCAAAAAACATTAATTGACTATTGTGTTAGCTTTGATTGCAAAATTGGATTTACTTCTTACAAGATAAAGCTTCTAAGAGTAATGGTTTGACTGGTCTTGTTCTCAATCTTACTAATCTTCTTTCTAGTAATTTACTGTTTGGCATGTGTTTGGCCCTGTTTCAGCATTGTTATTGGACAAGCTAAGACATGAGGGAAGCCAACATGTCTATTGCATTAACTTGATATAAATAGTTGGGTCCATTCTTATAAGCTTAGCTTTTAGATTTGTTGGATGCTTAACAGAAAAACTACATTAAAAGAGAAAAAGTAATTCCAACACTTATCTGACTATATAGGCACAGCCAGATATATATATATATATATATATATATATATAATGTGAAACAAGAAAAAGGACTATAAAATTGTTGGTACCTCAACTGGCGTTGCTAAAACAAGTAGATACTGAATAGCTTCAATAAAAATGCCAGGTTTTGACCTGGCAAGGCCAACAGCACAAATAGCTTGTTCCTCCCCACTATATTCAGGACACTGCCCATCCCTATCAATTAATAATGTCAGAAATAATTAATATGAAAAAGAAAAAAAAAAACCTAATGTAGAGAAGAAAACCAAAGATCAATAAAATAGTTAAGAAATAACAGTACAAATTAACACAGGACATTCTTTTTATATTGATGGTATCCTGAACAGTATTCTGTATCTGCGTATCAATTATGCGTCACATATAGTAAGATACATAATTATTTGAGTACAAATGTAGAATAAATAAGTATGACAGAAATAAAGGTATCTAAATTTGTAAAAGAACATGCATAGAAAGAGATGTATATTAGTCAGCAATTTATTGCGAATAGTGAAAGACATAAGAAGATATATTCCAAATTTCCAACTGAAACAGCAGCACTTTCTGAATTATAAAATGCAAAAGCAGAAGTCTAAAACCATCTAATAAGAAAGCAATTAATATTCAATAACACTCCAACCCTTAATGAAAAGAAATTCAGAAGAAGATACAACAGTACAAGATAGAAACTAAATAGCAGTATACCACTATTTCACAAAGTCGAATCTCAAGAGGAAATAATTTTTTTTCATACATACACCCAAAGTTAGAAATCAAAGTTACAATTCTCAAGTCATAAACAGAAAAATTAGAAATTTTTTAAAGGAGATGAAAGAGAACAAATGAGTATAAACTCTATGAGTTTGGACAACCCCTAGAGAAGTGATTATAATTTATAACCTTAATAGAGGCCTATGGATATTCACTTTTCTTTTTTTCCAAAAAGAAGAACAAAGAAAAACCATTTGAGAGGTCTCAAACTTCTTGAAGAGGAACTCTTAAAAAAAAAAATTAATGCAATACAATAACGGACAAAGAAAAAAATAATAATTATAATTATAATTCAAGCATTATTATATAGAGATAGAAAGAAGCATCTATAAAAACTCACTGACAATATAGATGGCATTGTACCAAATAAGCAATCTATGACAAGCAACAAAAAACCATATAAATTACAATAGAAGAATAAGGTGCAGTGTTAAGCTACATATGACAATGGATAAATATCTACCAATTCATCTATGCATATCAAATTTCTAAGCAAGCAAGAGAGAAACAAGTTAAACCATTTTCAAGTTAAGCTCAAGAACTCAACCCTTAATTTAGTCTGCAAATAGTCACATATATAGAATAGAATAAAAGACTAGGAGAGCTCATCTGAAGTATTATTCCTGGGTAACCATGTGATGCAGAATAGGAAAGGATTATTAGTTTGATTTGGTTTTGATTTAGTTTCACAGTTGGACTAGTCTCCTACTTTAATTAAATTTCCTATTTACTTTGGGTTACCTTTTCAGCTGGTTCTTTTTATTAAAAAAATATGGCTCACTAGAACCTAATTAGACACGCTTGAATTGATTATTGAACACTATTATCTCTCTCCCTTTCTTCTAATGCTCTCCTCCTATCTCTCATATTTTTCCCTCTTTCTCTCTATTCCTCTAAACTATCCTACATCTATTTGGTATCAGCTCCCCAAACCATCACTTGAAGTCTTTCAGGTCAAATAAATTAAGTTTTATTTCCATGTTAAAAATAAGGTTAACCCTTACATGCACACACTGCTAAGTCCTTGCACAAAATCCACCGATTTATGCTATGTCAACTTAAGTTTTATTTAGCTAATTGAACAAGCTTTCTGCGTTAGTATCTAGTCTAAGCAGACAGTAATTTGTTTCAACAAAATAAGCATCGATATAAATGTGGTTATGAATCATCACCTACCAAATCCAAATGTACTCACCACTTGTCGAAACGCCAAAGAAACAATGAATTATCTACTGATGCCCACGCACGGCGTATTTCCGGAAATACTCCACATAACGCAGTTCCTTCCCCACCAGCTGCATTATACCTTTCAATGAGTACTGGAGGCAACTCCCAAGTATCCAACACCTCAACCAAAGGAGGCCACTGCAATGGTAGACACATAGTACAATTTGAGGAGAACAAATTTGTTATCAAAACCCTGAGGATGTCTTAAGAGACATACTCTGCCATTTAAATATCAAATTATCAAATAGAAAGGCCATGCTAATAAGCCCTATTATAACAAAATAAAAGAGGTGATGCCTATAAAAGAAAACCATTTGACTTAAATGAATAAGTTAAATAGTTCACATCATCACAATATGAGAGGTTATTTACAGGCAGACAAAAAAGCAGCTTTCAACTCTATTCCCTTGGAGAGAGAGAGAGAGACACTCTGACTTTTTAATGCCTCTTCATCTTGATGCTTCAACTCAAAAATGTCAAACAAACAGAGTCAAAAGCTACAAGCAATCAGAAAGTTGCCTACCATACTTCAAGGAAATATATCAAACAACATCCAAAACAGTGTCCTAAATAGACAACGTCATGCAAATTTATTCAATGCCGCTTTATAGCTTGATGTTTCTAGCTAAAGTTTTATCCTAATCGTTCCTGGAACTTAACTAGAAGGAACATCTTGTTCAAAAGCTCCAATACTAATTCAACATTATACATTAAATTTCTAAGGAAAATTAAAATATCTCTTTGGAAAGCTACAAAAGATAAAAATTAGAAAAAGATACCAACTTCCCATCAAACTTATGGAGCCTGAGATAGCAACGTAAGATGTGAACTGAAAAGTGACACCCATATAAATTAGTAAAATTACTTCGTAAATATATATTAATAATAATAATTAAAAAAAAAAAAAAAGCTCACTCAGCCTGCCAAAAGAAGAGGAACATATAAATCTTACAAACAAACAATGACATTGGAATTTTTCAGAAAATTCAACCGAAACCATTACATTCAGTACATTCTTCTGCTCCTATACTAAATTCCTCCATTAATTTGTGTTGCAGAACACAAAACAAACAAACTCAAATCTTTCCAACCCAAAAAAGACTTAAGATTTGAGAAGTGTACCTCCCTGGGATGAGTGGAATAGGGATGACTAGCGTATCTCGAAGCTTCTAGGGCTTCTTCAAGATCAAGCTGGGACGAAACTTCTCGGCCAATGCGGTCGCTTACGACAGCACCGGCGTTGGTGACATCGCGCAAAACGATCTCGTCCTCCCACGACATATCGTCTGGAACCCTAATACCTTGGTCGCTGAGCTTGAAATTGTCGCTTCAGAATCCAGGACCGTTAAATTGAAAACTCGTACCGCTCTGTTTTCCCTCGCTTTTTTTCCCGGGAACCAAACAAGCGGACATAAATTGAAGAGAGAAATTCAAAAAACGGTAGAGAAAGAGAGGGACTGGAGTGGAGTGGGAGGTGTTGCTATAGGGTTTTTGGTAAGGGTTTCTCAATGGCGGGCAAATTAAGCCATTTTGAAAAAACCGGAGACTCCGGTTCAGAAAATGGACCGGTTTGACCTATGGCTAGTTTTTTTGTTTTTTTAAATAAACAGTAAAAAAAAATATCACTTAAACCTATTATTATTTCAAACAATTCAAAAACACCAACATTTTTTTATTGAATTCAACAGAATAAAAATAAATTAGTAATTAAATATTTTTATAAATTAATAAAAATAGAAAATTAAAGAAAATTAGACTATTTTTTTCTTCTTTTTTATCCACACCACAAAATATTTAAATCATCGTTATTTTTTTTTTCTTTTTCGCAGCTCACAAGCAAAATGTCTAAATCATCATCATTATTTTTTTCTTCTTCTATTTTTTGCTTTATTCTTTCTTTATTTACTGGGATTTGAGGTTTTTTTTTTGGGTTTCCTTCGTTCTTTTTTTTTCTTTTGATTTGTTGTTTTTTTTTTTTGGGATTTATTGTTCATCTTCAAATTTTTTTTTTCCTTCATATGGAGTAGTATGTGCAAAACTTAAGGGCTTAAACGGAAGTGGCTTGGCCTGAAGTTTCATTTTTTAAAATTTTATTTTTAATCATTTTTATTGTTCAAAATACTGTGCAACCTAGCAAAATCATTGTTGGTAATTTGGTATCCAAGAGGTGGATTCGGGATTTTTTTTTTTTTTAAATAAGAATTATTTTATAAAGGCTGTTTCTTGATGGTAATTCTTCGTGAGTTTGAAAATAGCAACGAGGAAGATTATTATCATATATATATATATATATATATATATATATTATGAAATAGGGCAGATTGTTTGCTTCATCCAACTTTTTTTCTTCAAATTTTGTATTTATTTAGAGGAAAAATCATTAAACATAAAATCAACTTCAACTACAGCTTGGTTAAAAATATTTGCAATTTTGATTGATATATGCAATTATTGTTATATTACTATCCAATTGTTATTGAAAAAAAATATGATATAACTTCTATCTAAATGTATAATTATAATTGTATATGTCAATAATTACTGCAAATGTATATCAGAAATTTAATAAATTAAATTTGATTTACACTAAATTTAAAAGATTACAATTAAAATTAATCCATAAACATATAGTGATATTTTTTTTATATATAATTTGTAATAATTTGTTTTTTCTTGTTAAGATATATTGCCAATTAGAAGATAGAGTTTCAGCTAACAAAAAAAGGGCTAATGGTATAAGTATTTTTGAAAATTTTAGATGCTATTTGAAATAAAAATAAATACTCAATTTTAAATTATATTTGCTCTTATTTTTCTTTGTAAGCAAAATGGTCAAAAATAAAAAATAAAAATATTTTTCTAAGTAAAAGAGAATTTATAAATGGAAAATTTATTTTCACAATTCCAAATGATTTTTTTATACATTACTAATTTTTTTAAGGTATTAATATAAATAATATTATAATACCAATTTTAATATATTTGTATTTAATTATTTTAAAAACCAAAAAATATATATAAAAAAAAAAGGTTCATAAACGGTTTGATTTTTGAAGTTTCACGATATCAAACCCTAGCATTTTCCTTTCAGACTCTCACCTCACAGCATTTCTTTTGTTTTAAAAACCAAGAGTGAGAGAGCTAAAAAAAAGGTTCAGCTTTCAAAAAAAAATTGGGCTTTCGATAGGAAGAAAAAAATTGAAGAAGAAAGAAAAATGGGGGAAGAGAGAGGATCTATAGAAGGTTGTGGAAATAGAACTGAACCATGGGGAAGAAGAGGAAGCTAATATCAATATTTTGTACGGAGCTAGAACGCGGCGTGAACTCGAGCCCCAGTTGCAGACGAACGTCGTTTTTGTTCTCTGCAACAAGTTTTCGACCATTGTTGTCCTCCCTGTTGATGGCGCTATCTCATGCTTCCAAAGTCTTCAAGTCCTCCAAATTCATCTCCTGGAAATCCGTAATGACTCTTGCTCTACAAATTTACGATTTTCGTGTTGGCTATTATAGTTTATGCACTGTGTAAGTTATACGTATTTATCTGTTGGTACAAGTAGCATTAGTAATTTTGATTGATTTGAAACAGCTTTGAGCTGAGTATTATGATTTGAACGCATGAATGCAAGAGTATTATGATTTGCTTAACAAAATTTGTTTAGCGGTTAACTTATAGTCTTATGCTTTTAAAGAAACCTCTAGATCTGTATGAATCTGTGTTTAACGCCTTTAGTAATATAATTTGAACTGTCTAATGCATGAATTTGTACCTTGGATGAAGCTATAATCAAATATTTTTTGAAGCCATTGCTCAAAGGAACAGTGGTAGAATAAAGTTTTAATCTCCTGTAACGATTCTTATATTTTTCTGCTGTTGGTATCGATTTTTTCATTGAATGCCATGTAAAAGAATAAGATCATTGAAATTCCAAGTGACAAAACAAAACGCCTTTTTTTCCCCCTCTCAAAAAAAAAAAATGCTCCAGAGGTTGTGTAAAATTTACTATAATGGGGGAAAAAAATAATTAATTTTGTAAATTCACACACTCTGTGTTTCATGTGCGATATGTAAGCAAAGTGGTTTATATAATGGTGCTTGTTCATGTTGCTTCTCTGAGCATGACCGTTAATTATGGATGTAAATATCTGACTCTTTTAATAAACAGTAGACTTCTTTCATCTAGCATATGCCAATTCAGGTTTCTAATTGTTACAAGTTTCTATAGTGGTTTAGTTAATAACTTTATTTCATTTGATGAGTTTGTGCTAGTGATGTTACAGATGAATTTTTATAACCTGCCTTCTATTCCTTATTTCTCATGTTGCATATTCGACATGTGGTTTCTAATAGTGCTTTTGCAGTGTCAAGCTTCAAACATTATGTTTGGTTGCTGAGAAAATTTCAGAGAAGGAAAATAATCTTTGACTTTTAAGTCCTATTCTTTTCCTTCTTATTGAGCCCAAAATTCTGATATATGTAGATGATGTATTTTGACCTGGAAATTCTATGCTCAAGCTATTTTCTCATGAATCAAACAGAAAGATCTTTCTTTTTCATTTTTAATTTTTTTTTACCACCTTTACACAATTCTATGCATTTCTCTCATTACAGACTGGTAGGCTCCAGCAAACCTTAGCGGGATGTATAGAACGGTCGGGAAAGACTCTGCACTCTGGGAAAGTTTCCACATTGAAGTTGTGGCCGGAACTCTCTGGGAAAGGGAGGTACTTTGATTTCCGATCTAATATGATTCATGCTTCAATAGATTTCGCTGAAGAATCCCCTCTTTGCACTGCACTTTGTAAAAATGGGATTAAAGTTCGAACCGTTGAACACTTGCTTTCAGCTTTGGAAGGTATGGGCGTTGATAATTGCCGGATTGAGATTATGAATTCGGACCCTGAAGATTATGATGTTGAGGTCAGTACCATAAAAAAAATATTATAATGTTGCACATGTTTTATTGACTTTAATATCTTCTACGCCTATCCTATAATGCAGTATTAATTGCTTTATTAGAGTTGGTTTTGATGAACTTGTGATTTTATTTTTCTTTGGAGAAGAGATGTTAAGGATTTTAAATGCAAAAAAAATGGGCCATGCTTGTTATATTGTTTATTTATTTTTTTATTCAAATGAAACCTTTTGCTCACAGCTGGTCCAGTTGTACGAGCAAGTGTTTTTCACTATTAAAATCCTTGACTAAGTTATGAAAAAACTTGCCGTCATGCTTCATGGTTGCTAAATCTAGAATATTGTTCCTTAATGAGTCACCGCTACATGGAGAGGGGAAATTTACTGAAAAGAGGTAGATTACCAATAACAGTACAATTTTCGCATGTGGATTTGCTCACTGGTGATGTTCTGGAAGAAAAATCAGCCAAATTGGTGCACTAGATCAATGTAATGCACTTCTTTTTTGTTGTTTAATTTTTGGTTGAGGTGGTATCAATCCAATTGATATTATTGTCATTATGGATAGTCAATTTGTTGGGATGATGAGAGAATTGACAATGCTTGAGTATGACATATAAAGATTAACAATGCCCACATGACATAAAGACTGATAATGTCCACAACTAATTCATTCAGGTTCCTATTTTTGACGGCTCAGCAAGTGAGTGGGTGGAGGCAATAGAACAAGTCGGTTTAGAGGTGGCAAGAGATCAGTGTGGCAACAGTTGTGAGAAGATGGCAGCGTATGTGAACAAACCAGTACAAATATGGAAGAATGATTCTTTTGTTGCTGCATTCCCATCCCCAAAAACTCACATAACTTGTGGGATTCACTTTCCACAGGTACGCATATTGCTGGACTGTAAACCAAAATTCCTAGTAGCTTGAAATGTTAAATGCTGCTTCATTGCAAAACTCTTACATCCTGGTGGTTTTTATATTTGTGGAATACTTCATTTTACTTGCTGGATTTTGTCTCTTTTAATTGTTTATACTGCATTTAAATTGATTAACATGTGGTTGACTTGTTTGATGCAATTTATTTTTCGATTTGGCTGTATGAGCATCCAGCAAAAGGACTTTAATATTGTTGCACTCTAATTATTTTTCTTGTTTTATTAGCTAGATTTATGTAAGAAGGAAATTCTTTAGTTTACCAGGATATAGTTTCAAAAACAAGGCGCTGTTATAAATGTTGCAAGTACACTAACTAAAGTAATTGGTAAATCACAAAATTTACTATTTAGTAACAACCTCCTTGGAATTCTAGCAGTTTGCTTTCATCTACGGGTGTTCAAAAACCCAATATCCCGAACCAAACCAACCCAAGCTGACCCATTGAAAAAATCGATGGTTTGAGGCGGGTCAGGGTGCAATTTTGTTAACCCGGCCTCATCATGTTGGGTTTTGGGGTTGCATTTTTAAAAACAGAGAAAACCCGACCTGACCTGTATACAAAAAATTAAAATATATATTTTAGCAAAATCACAGATCTGTTCCCACTTCCCAGCCGGCCCTAGTTTTTCCCCCCTGAGAAGGTTTGGGAGCTGAATAGGGTGAGAGGCCTAGTGGGTACTGGGTAGCAGCCTAGTAATATCTGCTTAGATGGGAGTTAGAACAGAACTAGTCAAACTTGTAGGGAAACTCTGAGGGAAATCCATCATGAGAATGTCCAAAACCAGTTCCACCACCACCGTTCTTGTCGAAGTTGTCCTTATCCATAAGCACATCTTCGGGAGCCAAAACTCTGCGTCGTCTAAGGACTGAGCCATGCGTGTACAGAACCCAAGAAGAGGGAAGTGAGGGGTTGTGATTTCGGTGTGAGAAAGTAAGAAGGGAATGAGGAGGGGTTGTGATTTCGGTGTGAGAAAGTAAGAAGGGAATGAGAATGAGGAAGGTGCTGGTGGGCGAAGATTTAATAATGAGCGCAGTTGAGTTTGCTGGGGTTTGCAGAGTGGGGGATGATATCTGCTTATGTGGGAAATTGAAGGAAAAGTTTACCTCCCCCCCCCCNTCTTGATTGAGTATTGGCTAAAGTAGTAGATTATATATATTTGCTAATACTTCAGGTCTGGAGACTTATTCCCAATTTCTTCTTCCCCGGCCGACCCAACCCGAGTAAACCCCTACTTTCATCCATATTTGAGGAATTATAGATTAAATAAAAATTTAATACATGGATCAGGTTGATCATTATTGCATGGTGTTCTTTGATTACTTTAGGAGAGCAAAATGTAGAAAAAGAAATTGGAACTTGTTTTGTAGAGCTGATGGATAAAAAACTAAAAAAAAGTTTAAGTTGACTACTTTATAGCAAACATCTATTTAGGTAATTTTTCCTTCTTCTTTTCTTTTGGCATGAAAGTTAATGCATCCAATAGCTCCACTAAGGAGTATTTTTTCCTTACAAAGAATAGAGGGTGCCACAAGGAATAGAAATGGACGCAATCCACAACTGAAGTGGTGAATATGTCATGATGTAATGCTTCTTTACATTGCAGGTGCCTGCTATTGACTGCCAGTGGTTTTCTTCAGCTGTGTTTGACAGCTCTTATTATATCAAACATCTATCTTCAGCTAGAACCTTTTGCATATATGAGGAGGTTAGTTTCAAAAACTTCTCTACAGTTTTTTGTCTTATTGGTTTATGTTTGCTTTTTATTGGTTTACTCATAAAAAAATTACAATAAGAAAAAAGAAATATCTTAATGGCTCTCAAAACTGATATATATAGAAAGCAAGAATAGCTTCTAAACTTAATTTTAATGGTTGATGGTACCTTATGTTGAATTAATAAGCATAATGGCCATTAGTGGGTTTATGGTTTTTGTTTCTTCAGTAGCCTAGCAGAGATGGCTAATGATTTCGGGTATTAGTGGTATTAATAGAAGAATACTTTATTTATAAATGTAACCATTATGGGGAGATTAAATTTTTTCTTAGCTTTCGCTTCTTTGTTAAAAAGATAGTGTGCAAAAATATCAGACGGATGTGCTCAACGAATTACAAATAATTTAACCTTTTTTTAGACGAGACAGACTATAGCGCTTTACCAGGTTAAGGCAGAAACTGTAAGGCAAATGCTCGCTTTTTTCTTATTATATGTTGGATTTTCTCTACTAGTAATGACCATGGTAAATTGTTACAGGTAGAGAAAATGCAGAATGCAGGACTCATAAAAGGGGGTGGACTACAGAATGCAATTGTCTGCAGGTCAGATGGGTTGCTGCCCTGCATTATGTGTTGATGATAAGTAATTTAAACAATTAAGAAACAAGTGTTTCAGTAAGAAAACTCTTATGCCCAAATTTTTTAGCTAGTCCTATCTTAGGAGAAGCATGGTGAATACACAACTTATGCATTCTGAAAATTAAGCTAATCGAACGGTTAGAACCAATTAGTGTTGAACTTTTTACTCATGTATAATTTTCCAGTAAGGTTTTCACACATGTAGAAAGGCTAATAATGTGAAGCGTTCTTACAAGGAGATTGTGGACTTGTTTGGCTTAAATTATGAAAACTACTTCTGGCATTTTCATAAAATAGTATATAAAATATTTATTATTTTGAGCTGTTTAAATGATGAGCTTATTTTAAAGCAGTATTTTGGAATTCACTGGAGTTGAAGTGGTTTCTGTCTGCTTGATTTATTAAAACAGAACTGAAGTATCAATCGTTTCTTGCAGAAGAAACTGACATGCTTTTGGGTTGCTTAAAGAACCAGACTATTTGATTTGGACAACAGCATGGCTTAGCATATTAGAAAATGTTGAAAATGTAGATCCAACTTGGATTTGATCTCACTTAATCAAACAAAGAGTTGTATTACAAAATGTGTGCAAGTTTGTTATGTTTTTAATTTTTGGGACGTGAGAATATTTTAAAGTGCTCGGTAAATTTTGTTATGCCTTGTATTCAGGTTATACTCATTTTTTTTATTTTTTTTTCCTTTGTAGTGCTAGTAAAGGATGGATGAACCCACCGCTGCGATTCCATGATGAACCTTGTCGCCATAAGGTCCTAGATCTCGTTGGTGATCTTTCTCTTCTTGCAAGGTCTGGTAGTCAAGGACTACCAGTGGCACACATAATGGCTTACAAGGTATGAAAATTCTCTCCAACTTCAGTTGAAGTTTATATTTTATAGTATTCTTTTTATTTGTTGGCTTGGTGTTTGTTGGGAACAAAAAACAGAAAATAAAAAATAAATGTGGTACATTTATTTGTATTGTCTCCTATAGAAGATAGAGCATAGGAACTTCAAATTTTCAATAGAGAAGGAATAATAATCTCTTTTCCTTTGCCTGTTCAAACTCATAGCATGAAGCTAGAAAAATAGGTTCAAAATAGCCTAGTTTTAGATTCATTCTGGAACTGAATGTGCGCAATGCTCAGTGCAAATACAATTTCTCCCCTTTAACTAATTTTGAGATATACTGTACACATACAGTCCTGTTATTGAGGCTTGCTCACGCTTACCTTATGTGGGACGTAGAAAATAAATTTGCAAAAATCATACATCTCACCAGATGTGGTGGAAGGTGAGACGCCCCATTGTTAAGCATGCAAGTCCACTATATTTTGAGAAGATTTTAAGTCACCCACAAAGATTTTGGATAATTCTACTCAAATGAAGCATGGAATGGAAACAAACCACTTTTACTCGTCTCCAAATGCTTTGAGAAGCAAACTTATAATATTGGTGTTTGCTTCTCAAAGCAAGCTTATAATTATCAAAATTCTCAATAATATTGTCTTGACTACTATCCAAGTTTGTTCTCCACATAGTTTGAATAATATGCCAACAACAAACAATTTCCTTAAGATGAGAAATAAAGTTGCCTATTTTAATTTTTCGGTGATGCAGGGCGGCCATGCAATGCACGCTGAGTTGGTACGCCAGCTAATATGCTAGCCAACCTCTGAAACTAAGAGGTGAGTGCCATAAAAAAAAATAAAAAATTGTACTTAAAATGTATATTGATATTGCCTTTTTTTTTTCTTTTAAAATATTAAATATTAAATATGTTCATGCTGGGAAAGTGCAGTGGCAATGGTTCAGAAAGTAAATCTTTTCATTCCTAAAGCTCGTTTGGTATGTTATATTGTATTAGATTGTAATGTATTAAATTGTGTTGTAATATAATGTATTGTATAATACATCTTATGTATTTGATGTAAAATTGTATTAAAATGTGTATACAACATAATGTTTGATATATTATTGTATTGGATTATTTTATTAAAATTGAAAAAATTAAATTTTAACTTTTTTAACTTTTATTAAAGTTTTTAAATTTTAATTTTAACTATTATTAAAGTTTTTAATTTTTAATATTTAAGTTTTTAATACTTATTATTAGTGAGTTTTAAAAATATTAAAAACAAATTAATGACAAATGTGACTGAGTGGATTTCATTAGAAAAATTATAGATAAAATAATGAAAATTATAAATATAATTTTAAATGACGATTTAAAAAAATATATGTTTCAATTTAAAAAATTACTGTTTAGTGAGCAGGAAAAATAAATGCCTTTAAAAATTTAAAAGTATATATGCTCTGAGAAGAAAGAAAAAAATTGAAAATTGTATATATGCTCTGAGAAGAAAAAAAAAATTGAAAATCTGTATAGAATGTTTTAGACGTCTCAAAGTTTTCAGGATATTATATATTCCAATATAAAACTATAATCAAATATAGTTTTAATCAAAACTAGAATAATACATACCTGTAGGACAATCCAATACAAGCTATGACCTTCATACAAAAAAAATGAAAAATTGATTGCTTCAACCGTTGTATGTCCTAAGAGCATTTCAATTGGATAATTAGTGGGTGAAGTCTCGTTTGTCCTCTGTCAAAACTTGGACAAGTTGGTCTTATGCCCAAATTCTTATGGACCATCGAAAACCTAACGGTTTTTTTGGTAGGGATGTCCACGTGGGGAAAAATAATAAAACATGCCCACCAAGTTTACCTTAATAACACCTATTTACACGATCTCTCTTTTTTCACTCTTTTCTCTATCAAAGCATGTGCTGGAGTATAATTTTTCGAGTTTTGTTTTTATTTTGTTTTTACTTTTTTATTCTTTCCATTGGAACACCCATGGCAAAGGGAAATCGGAGGAGTTAGAGCAGGGAACAATGGAAGGAGACTTCAGCTACATATTACTCCCAAAGGGTGTTTCAGAACGGCCATTGGAATATTTGCTCGAGGTTTTTTTTTCTTTTTCTTTTTTCCAGCAAGGCAAGATTTTGTTTTTACCTAAACTTTAAAATATTTTGCTTGAATGGTTTTAGTTAAAAAAAAGAGTAAAAAAAAGCATGAAACTGGGTTTGCTCGGGGAGATCTGACCAAATTCATTCCCCATCATATTCCTCATTTCCTCTCTGCCTATTTATTGTACCTCCCATTTTCTCATTGTCCTTTATCTATTCGTTTTCATTTTCAAATCTTCTACCATATTATCATATAATATAATAATACATTTTCTCATTACATTCTAAGATCACAAAATGGATATCAACAGCGGAAGCTATAGTACAAGCAGGGACCTCTACAATTTTTTTTTCTTTTCCTTTTTTACTTGGTTTTTGTTATTCCATTGGTGTGAGTGAATGAGAATGGATGAAAAACAAAAGAGAAAGAGACAGAGAGAAAGAAAACAGTAAAGAATAGTGTAATGGGTATTTGACTAGGTAGGTATATGAATGGTGGGTATTTTTTTATTTTTTCTTCAGAAAGGTTGACATGCTTGTTCATTTTGGCCCAAAAACTCATTCTTACTTAGAAATATAATTAATTCAAACACACACTATTTTTCATTTTCCAATGTGAGCTTATATGAAAAGGCGAAATAATGGGGGTTGGAACTGGAAGCAACTAATGTCAAGCTTTAAATTATTTTAATATTTGATGTTGGGATTATCTCACTTTGAAAATGTGGGACGGTGACTAAGTTCATCAATGTGTATCACAAAAAATTTAAAACATCATGTTTAAAATCTTAAACGCTTTTTAGTTGGGCCAGGTTCTCAATTTTTTTTAAAATTTATTATTGTTCATACATTTAACCAAAGGTAGTGAATTTCTTTTTATCTTATTTTTTTCATTCTTGCCTTACCCACCCCTAAATTTGGTTGCTTCCCAAAGATATGGACTTTCTAAATCGATTGGTAAGTTTAGATTTTGTAATTTTGTCTCTAAATAGCTGAATTTCTGCTCATTTGCAAATCAGTCATTGTTGCAGAAATCATAGAATGGTCATTATTAGAGGTGTGCAAAAAAACCGACTAATTGATTAAAACAACCGATCCAATCAAATCCAACATGTTTGAATTGGTTATTTTAGTGTAATTGCATTAGATCGGTTTTGAAAAATTAAAAATTGAAGTTCGGTTCGGGGTGTTAAAAATCGATATGATCCGATCCAATCGGAACCGACCTTTTTTTTTTTTACAAAATATATAGCAATTAGTTTAATATTATTTGTATGTAGGCTTTGCTATATTAGCTTAAATTTAGAGTTAGATTATTGTATTAGTGAAGTAATTTTGTTTTGTTTTATTTTAATTTTATATATTTATTTGTCATGTTATTTTTTTAATCATTTGTGTTATGTTTTGAAAAAAAATATATAATTTTTCTATGGATTATTTTAGTGGGCACTTTATGTGTTAGGTTTTGAAAAAAAAAAAAAACATACTTTTTTAAACAAAATTTAAGCATAACAAATTTTTGATACAAAAAATAGCTCAAATATCAAATATTCAAAGTAAGAAAAGCTCAAAAATTATATTTTAAAAAGTCTAAAACAATTAAATAAAAGTTGAAGTCAAATTGATTAACCAAACCAATCAAATCAAATTACTAATTGGATTGGATTTAATGTATATATCGGATCGGATCGGATCGGATTGAAAAAATAAAAAACCGATTACTAATTGGATCGGATTAGTTATTTTCAAAATAGGTCGGATCCTAACCGATGCACACCCCTAGCCATTATTGATCAGATTTTTGGTTCAAATTGTTGCTATCCAGTCTTCGCACTCTCTTCCATCCCCAATAGGTGCATATTGATACACTGTTTAGGTGCATATTGATACAAAACAGTGTATTCTGAACTGGAATAGCGGCACCCGGGGGAGATTTTGTGTTTATCCTTATATATACAAAAATAATATACAAACATATAATACAAACAAATAAAAATATACTTGCATTTATATATCATAAATTATTTGAATAAAATATTGAATATAGACTAAGACAATAAATATGATGCAGAAATTATGAATATCTCAAACAACAAAGAGGAAAGAAAATAACCATAAATGAATAAATAAATAAATAAAATATATGTGAAACTATGAATATAATATATGCCAAAATAATTTCAACTATAACTTATATATATATATATATATATATATATATTAACAAACATAATAAGCATAACAAGGAAAAATTATAAGCATATAGATAACATACATACATAAAATATATACATATAAACTATATACAGCCTTAAACAATATATAAGGATAAGCTAAAATATTAAAACAATTATATATATAACAATATGCATATATAATATATAATATATAAAAATCAAACAAAGTAATAACAAAAATTTGATATATTATAACAAACAATTACACAATATAGAAAAATGATATATAAATATATATATAAAGTAAATAAATGAATTCATCACATACAATAAATAATATTGTAATATGCAAAAATTACACAATTTATAGCATCAAGAATCTAAAATAAATCTACACATTATATATACGCTAAAACATGGTCTAAAAACAATTAACCAAAAAAATAAAATTGTAATTTAAACAACATAAACACTAGCATTATTAGGCAAACATGGACTAAAAAAACTTAACCAAAAAAATAAAATTGTAATTTAAACAACAAAAACACTAGCATTATTAGGCAATCACTAATAGTAACACGTATAGTTTTATAATATATATATATATATATAATTTACATATAATAAAAGAATTATATCATATATTCACACATAACAAAAATCTACCTCAACATTGGTAGAACTTTAATGCCATTTGTTTAAAAATACAACATTAGTGATCCACATCACCATTTTATTTATTTATTTTCAACTCCAGCGGCAAAAAAAAAAAGAAAAATTGAGGGAGAAGAAAAGAAAGTCTGCCATGGCCAGATCGATGAGCAAAGAGTCAAAAACATTCAAACTCGCAGATGTTAAGATAGTAAAAACCACATAGAATTTGATAATTTGACAAAGAAATAATTGAGTAAAAAACTATAGAATTAAGTCATATTTGAGAGAGAGAGAGAGAGAGAGAGAGAAAAAAAAAAAAGGAGACCTTGAGGTTAATGGGTGTGGCTTCAAAGAGAAAACAAAGAAAATGGAAAAGAGTTTAGGCGTCCTTGCTCGTCGATCTGGCCATGGCAGACTTTTTTTTTTTTCCCTCAATTTTTCTATATTTTCTGTCTCTGAGTTTGAAAAAAGAAATAAATAATAAATAAAATGGTGATCTGGATCACTGATGTGGCATTTTTAAACAAATGGCATTATTTGGATGCAAGTGATACTACAGTGGTACTGAAGTTTCTCTCACCGACCAAACAAAAGTCCAGAAAGGGTACGTCCATATGGACACACGCCTACACATACGTGGTGCTGACTGGAACATGTGGTTGTGATGTGGTTGGCCTATGGGTATGAGAGCATCTTTAATGGCTATGTGGATTAGAATCTACATGACACATAGAATATAAATTTTTGTTGCTTATGTGGCAAATGTCTATTTAATAGACAGTAAATATATAAAAGTAGTCTTCAATATAATCTATTTACAATAAAAGTAATAGATTATGTGTAATTTTTTTTTTAAATTATATCTATTTAAAATTTTAAAATAATTGAAAAAAGAATAAAAAAAGAGTTAATTATTGAGTCACACTGTCTAACAGAACTTCTGAAAGTAGACAGTCTATTTGACAGTGTTTATTTTATTTTTTGCCACATAAGCTTAACAGAGCTAATAGACAGAGTCATTGGAGAGTTTTTTTTTTTTAAATCTTTCTATATTTATGATATGGCAATAAATTTAAAGCAATCTACAATATCATTGGAGATGCTTTGAGGCTCGAAGATGTTGATAAACCACATCCATGTGACACATCATGATAATAAGCCACATCAACAAACACATTGCCAGTCATGACACTTGGTCCAACAATAGTCTGACATGTGGCTTAAGATAGTGCTCGAGACATGCTGATATTACACATAAAAGATACATGTGGCGCTGAATTAGAATATGGACCTTTAACATGCTGCTACATTGCTCGTGTGGACAGGTGGCTATGACACGTGTTCTGGGTTGAAAAATTTTGATAGATGCCCTAGATAATGCCCACGAGTTATCAACTCACTCAATGAAATATCAAAAATACCCTCTCAATCATTTAATGCTCCTACCAAACCTGAATTTCATTCTCATCTCATGCTTTCTCACTTTGTTTTACCCATCCTCATCTTTTCTCACCATTCTCCTCCCCTTTTTATTCTCTCTCTACTTTTTCTATCGATGGTTGCCGCCAATTGCTGTAATCGGTGCTCTGTTTTTGTGCTCATCTTCACGAACCCGCTCTTTTTACTTCAATTTTACCGATGCTCTATTTTTATGCTCATCTTCACCAAGGATAACAATGATCTTTGTAAATAAATTTGGCTTTATGTTTTGTTTGAAAATAAACTTGTGTTTTATAATTTTTTTCTTGCTTATCTTTATATTTCAAACACCATTTAATTTTTATGTATTTAGAACTTCATTCTCAAAATATTTTAGGCATAAAGAAAACCAATTGCATCTTCAATATTGTCAAAAGTAATTTGCATTTCTTTAGTTACAATCATTGCTAAAGTAATTTATATTTTTTTGTTATAATCATTGCTAAAGTCATATATATTAATTTTATGCTTTAGTATATACATTTTGAAATTTATTACAAAGAAAAAAAAAACGCAATCTAAATAATGTTAATCCGAGATTGAAGACTATATACTTCGTCGAACAGACAGGGCATACATGATGGGTATATAAAATGAGATAGGATACGTAACTGAAACAAACAAAGTGTTCACCCCGCCACAAAGTAGGGGACCCTGCCTGATTGAATCGGGGTACTAGACAGAAATTTTGCCTATGATCTTGCCTCAATTGGACGGATCTCCTTACTTTGTGGCGAGATGAACACTTTGTTTATTTCAGTTAAGTATCTCATCTTATTTTATCATGTATGCTCTATCTGTTGGGCATAGTACATCATCTTCAACCACAAACTAATATTATTTAGACTGTATTTTTTTCTTTTTAATTATAATAAATTTTAAAACACACGTACTCAAGCATAAAACTAATATATATGACTTTAACAATGATTATAACAAAAAAAAATGCATATAACAAAATATATATATATATATATATGTATTGCTTTTTTTTTTGTCTTTGCCAGCAGTGATTTTTTTTTTATGGCTGAAATTTAGCTTCTCTTTGCCGACCCTTTTTTTAAACCGAGCTATTTTTTACTGCAATTGGAGGCAGAAATAATAGAGGAAGAAGAAGAAAGGGAGGGAAAAAGTGAGAATAGATGGGAATGGGTGAAAAAAGTAAGAAAACGTGAGATAATAACGATAATTGGGCTGGTGGGAGCATTAAATGATTGAGGATATTTTTAGTATTTCCTTAAGTGAGTTGATAACTTAGTTTGTTTCGTATTTGGCAGTTTGATGTTGACTTTGGCTCTGGCTAGCTAGCTACATGCTGAATCTTCATCGTAATTATGGTACGGTTTCAGGTTGCTAACGAAGAATAGGTGACGAGGTCTGTTATATAACAACATTTTATGATATTTTTTATTTTAAATAGTATAATTTTTTAAATAAAAAATATTTTTAAAATATTAATAAAATAGAAAATGAAATTAATGTCAACCATATTTTTTATTATTATTTTTTAATTTTTATTTTTTAATAAATAATTAATTTAATTTTTTCTTTCTTTTGAATATTATAGAACAAATATAATAAATTAAAATATTTTATTAAATAAAAAATAAAATAAAAATTATTAAATGTGCATTGAAAATTATAGATACATTAAAAATTAAATTAAAAATTTTTATATAAAAAATGGATTTGGCTCTCTACATTTGGAGAGTCAAATTTCATTATGTATTTTAACTTTTCATTTGAAAAGTTCATTGGAGTTACCAAATTGAAAATTATTCTTTAAAATAAATAAATTGATATTTTTAAAAAGTACATTGTAAATGCTCTAGAATAGGTAATTCTTCAATAAATTTGCAGTCCACTTGGCGCACGGACTAGAAAATTTATACACACATATTGCATAGGTAACATAATATAGTGTCACACACCAATCGTAAATGCAGGAGAAATGCGAACCAGGTTCCAATCCATGCGCCCCAGGCCCCTCTTATCTAATAAAACTAAAAACAAACAAAAATGTGAAAAGGATAACTTTGACTCTTGCAACGGTGTTGATTATAGAGCCTTATGTGGGCACTTTACTTTTTTATTTTTGGTCATATATTATTATGTGGGGCACATTAGCTTGGCTGGTAAACTGCTGCTATGGATGTCGTAGACAGAGCTTGACCGTTTCATGAAGCTTCGCTTTAATGTATTTTCATGGTCGTCCCCATCTTTAAAATATGCATGCATCTTCAGCAATTTGTAAAATCTGTTTACGTTTTGTTCTCTTTCATCTTTTTTACGTTTTGTTCTCTTTCATCTTTTTTAAATTTTTTTTCTTGTTTCACACACACACACACACACACACACACACACACACACACACACATATATATATCCAAACTAATTGCAGCTTATCATGAAACCATATTTATTTTCGTTTAAAAAAAATAAATAAATTAGATGAATATTTCGAGAACAAAAGGAGTCCTAGAAAGAAAATGCCAGCTTTGGTTTTTATTTCAACAAGTAAATTTAGAAACAAGTACATTGGCCAAAACAATCTATACCACTACTATTTATTCAAAGAAAAAAAAAATCTAACACTAGTATTTTAAATAACCAAAACAATCCATTCCCCTTTCGATTCTAAAACTAGAGAAGAGTAAAATAATAGTAACAATTTTGGAGCTGCCTGCAAATTTCATTGCTACAGTGTCCCTCGAGCTGATACAGCGCATATTCTAAGCAGGAACAGATAAAGTGAGGCTTACTTAAACTAAAAATCATGTAGCTCAACATGAAAAGAAGCTGCTCTTTCGGCCTTAACAATTTCTGTACATGGGTATATATAGTCCTTTTTTTCTTATACCTGTTCATTTCCCTTGAGAATGTTGTACTTGCAGAGTGGACATGTTGCATTCATCTTGAGCCATTTCACAATGCATGTACAATGAAAATGATGGTTGCATGGGAGAGCATGGAGATCAACTCCATCCTCATATGGGCTGAGACATATGCAGCATTCCTGTATAAATTAAAAAACCAGAATCCCAATTCACAAAAATATAATAAATAATTAAATAAATAGGGAAAAAAAAAAGGAGAAGAAGAAAATGCTATTCTATATAAAAATTAGGTAAGATGGAGAAATAATGACATACCGCATCTTCGGGCAAAATTACACATTCAGTTGCTAAGTATCCACTGCTTGTTTCTAAGGGAATCATTGTCCCTGCCCCCACACTAGGCTTATCCTCATTGCTTGATGCTCGAAATCTGTATTTTGGGAGAATACTAAGGTCTGCTTCAGATGCACCTTCCTAATTTTGTCACATAAGAAATGACAACAAAGGATTTTCAGGACCTGCATTATGCATGTAAATATTATATCTATCATAACTTTAAGTTCATACCTGTCCTGCTACTGCATACAGAATTGCAATAATGCATGGCAAACAACAACATAGAGCAACTCCAATCAAACATGCCAAAACAACACAAAAGATGGCAAAGAAGACATCAAAAGCCAAAAAGACCACAGCCAACCTGCACATTTTTTAATGAGAAAATGAAATTTATGAGAGGGGAAAAAAACTTACTCTGAACTTGAAGAATGTACACTTTGAGAAGAAAGATGACAAGCTAAATATTAAGATTGGTTTAAGTAGTACCAGTACAAACGAGGAGCATTCTGTAAGAGGGCATCACCGCCAGAAACAACCCAATAAAAGCCAACAATCCACCAGAGAAATGATGCCATTGTATTAATCGATTCACATCGTTTGGTGCAACTACGCCGCAGAAATGAAAATCAGTCAAAAAGCCAATACATAAAACTAAAACTTAAATTTTTAAAGCAGCAGGTAACAAGAATGTAATTATTGTTAGGAAATGTTTACAAGAGAAAATTGTAATGATTGTATACACTATGAAGATATACTGTGATTGCCATTGTATTAATCTTTTTGCTTTCCTGACCAATATGAATAGTGTGATGAAGAAATAACATCAGTTACCTTAAATATTGCATAGAATGAGCATGCACATGGTTTTTCCATTGAAACATTTTACTTAAAACACACCTTATTATCAAACCAACAAGACAAGCAACAACACTTTTCCTCATGAATTTGGGCCTAATAGACATAAATCACGTTGCCCTCAGATGCAAAAGTTTAAAAGTGTTAGAAAAATTGACTGAAGTATGTATATTACAAAAGTTTAACCTGTTACGTTTTTAGTGTTGGAATAAATATAATGCTTGCTCTTATAAAATGCAACAATTTCTGATATTGGATCGTGTCCCATTATCTCCAAAAGCCAAACATAGAAGATACAAATACCATTTTAATATTAGGCAAGTCTAATTAAAAATAAAAATAAAAATAAATGAATCCGCAGTCCAAGCTTCAAACCCTTAGAACCGTATCATCAAAACCAGGTGCTAAGATTCCCCACTGCCGCCATCATGAACCACCAAAACTTTCAATCCTATACAATCAGCAAGACACCAAGAATTATCTCTAGGAGGAATTCCTAGAGATAACATAACAAAGTGGGTCATCTCTAGGAGGAATTTTCATTTTCAATGGGAATGCTAATGTTTAAGATCCTAAACCAGGAATTATCTTCGACAAGCCTAATCCTATGGAGGGAAAGACATAAAGAGGAAACTTACTAACTTATTTATCTCTTGGAAGCTAGAAATTAAATTACATGGTATTCACTAAACCAGCTGACAATAATCATATGTCCACCACAAGCATAATTTAACCCTCCTATCAAGAGGAAATTATGGGTTATAAAGGAGTGGAATTTTTAGTTGAAGCAATTTTAGCAGAGAATATAAAAGTCTGTGCAAACTAAACCTTTTCTCGGTTTGGCTGAAGAACCCAATAAAACTATAAAGCGATCTTAACATGTTCCAGTTATACATACAAACATCAAATTCAAATCCACAAGTTATAGAAATCGATACCTGGAACGGCCCAAAGACTCAGAAACCCTATTGTCGCCTACCTCCTCCTCCTCCTCCTCGTCTTCGGTATCGTTAAACCCATCGGGAAATTCCGGCGACTCACGGTTCCTGACCCTCCGAGAATTCCTCCTTCGGTACTCAAAGCCGACCAACACAACGTGAACGACGCACTGCAGCGCGTAGCCGCAGATCCACAGCCGGATCGGCGTATTCGGGTGCTCGTTAGTCGTGAAAATAAGCATAGCCACCGAGATCAATACGAATGACATATTCCACGTCATGTCCAGCGCCACCACCGGCTTCGAGTAACCCCAGTCGGCGCGCCGCTCCTCCAGCTCCCTAGCCGCTGTCTCTCGTACCATTATGGAGGGTCCGCGCCGACCCGAGGCCCGACCCAGCAGCATGGCCAGCGTGGTGGGTCGGGCCGGCGATGGTGGGTCGAAGGATTCGGAGCTGCCCTGTCTCGGCCGGAGCAGCGGAGCTGGAAGATGATGATCATCCACCGTTGACATAATTTTAAAATTTTTGGAAGAAAAAGAAACAAATGGCTATGTAGAGAGGAAAAGAAAGAAAACCGACATAGTTTTTAGCCACGGAAAGTTCAGAATTCAAAGAAAATTCCAAAAACCCAGAAAATAAAATTGAAACTTTGAGAGGAAAAAGAATAGTTCTTTTGTTTCTTTTTGGCAGTGAGCTACTTAGTGAGCTGTGCGTTGAGCCGTGCGGAATGGTAGATGCGAGCAGACTGGCAGGCAGACAGACAGCAGGAAAAGAGGAGAGAGAGAGAGAGAGAAAATAAAATAATATATATATATATATATATATACCGAGTAACATTGACTTTTTTTAATTACCCTCTTCTTCTCTCTCATATGTCTCCGTTCTCACCTAAAATTTTTAAAGATAATTTATTTTATTTAAATTTTGACTCACCTAATTTTAAATTAAAAGTTTTTATAAGGATATTCATGTCACCAACAAGTTAACAATACGTGCTTATTATTTTTTTTTTTATTTTTATCTATTTATTCCTACAGTGTCACAATTTGTATACATAATTTCTCAATTTTATCTCTCAATTAAATTAATTCAATTTTTTTTTTACCATTTCACTTTCTCTTTCCCATCCATGGCTATCTGTTATATCATTTACCTCTCTCTGGTTATCTCTCACTCTCACTGGAAAAAATAACACGAGTTAAACATTCAACATTCATAGATAAAATTGAAATAACTGTGGAGAAAAAATTCATCGTCATTAAACCTAACGATACAACTGCCACTGAAGAAGAAAACCATGAAGAAATTCATTCCACGAAACTCACTACAAAGAAAAGAACTGCTAGCGAGGCTTCAATTGTCGAGTCTGAATGCTCATTAACCCAACAATGAACTAATACCGAGCAAACCAAATAACAATAGGTCAATGAATACCAAGCAAGCTCCTTAACCGATTGAATCCAAAGTTAGGCTTTGAGACTTGCCTAATTTTTTTTTGCAATTTCTTGTTAAAATAGAAATTAGTTGCAATATTGGTCATCACAGCATATGATTGATAGCTTTTAAGCCAATAAAACTTCCCCCTAACAATTAGGGTTGCGAATACTAAAATTTGAGGAAAAACATCATAAATGTTCTTCGCTGCCTTTGTAACACACACTGCCTTTAGCTAGGGAGGTGTGTTTCCCCAATGATGGTGAAAAGACGAAAAGACTAGGCCCTTTCTGCCATTTTCTTTGTCCTTAGTAACACACCCCGCCATTGACTAGGACAATGTATTTCTCTAAAAGCGAAGAAAAATAAATGTAGGTCTCATGCCTCAAGTCTTCTCCTCGCCCTTGATTCCACACATAGCTCTTGTTAAAGGCAGTGTGTGTAACTAAGGGTGGAGAAAAGGCAGAGACGACATGACAACTTATCTTGTTGCAACCCTTGGTTACACACACTACCATTGTCTAAGGAGTTGTGTTTCTTCAAAGGCGGAGAAGAATAAATGAAAGTCTCAAGCCTTATCTTTTTCTTCCTTAGCCTTGGCAAAACACACTACTTTATATTAGTGTGATGTGCTTCCCTAAGACTGGAAAAGAAGAAATGAAGGTCCCAGGTCCCAAGTAAGTGCCTATTTGTTGAAAAATTGTTTTACTAATTTATTTTTCATGTCAAAAGATATTCCACAATTGTAAAAGCAGCTGTTCACTGATGATTAGCGGTTGAAGTCAAAAATTTCATCATACAGGTGCTATTGAGACAATCAAGGCGAAGTTTACTATGGAGCAGCTTTAGGAGTTCCACAAGACTTGCTTCAGTCATTTGATCAACCTTAAAAAGCTTGTGCACCAAGGACAATGGATTCAACTCAGTGGATTGTGTACTATGGAATGTGATGAGAAAGAGGTATTGGAGTTCAACTTTAGTGGAATACATGTGCGCGATTCATCAAAAGAGATTTTGCGCTTGTGACAAAGTTGAAGTTCACATTTGACATTATGAATTACAATGTCATTATTTAGGATATACAGGGCCATCATCTGTACCAAAAATCTGAAGAATAACTAATCCCTTGATAAAGAAAAGTTAAATGGTGTGTGCAATTTCTGAGTAAGGGTTCACACCATCAAAAATTACACATGGCCCAATATTTACAAACTCCGCCTTTGTGTGCAAACTTTGATGGTGTGCATTTTATGGGCAGAACTCACATCATCTTTACATTGGACTGTGTGACATAATTTTAGGGTGGTATGAGCAATAAAATGCACACATAATCCAATATTTGCACATACCTCCTAATATTTGTGCGAGTCAGATACTGTCATATTCAACCTCCGTTTTTCTAGGTTTTTTTTTTTTTTTTTTTATGTTCTTTCATTTTTTTTTCATTTCAATAAAATTTAAAACACAAACAGCATTCAAACACTTTAATATACACTTTAAAAAAAAATTCTAGCAAAAAAAATTAATTTACCTTGGTGGATGTTGAAGTTGAGTTTGATGTTGTAAAAAACTTTTAAAAAACACAAAAGTAGAGTTCAAAGCTTGAGAAAGTTTAATGTTATTAATCTGATGATGTTTCAAAATAGCCAATACATACAAAATCAAAAAAAAAAAACCAAAAAAAGAATTGGAAAACAAGAAGGAAAATGAATGAAAAATGATAAATAAATAAAAATAGTTATTTATTAAAAGAAAGTACAAATAATAGATAATAACATTATGGACAATATGAGAGTAGATGTGCTACCGTGGTGGACATGTATAACTTAAATAAATAAATAGACATGGATAAATAGCAGTTTTGTAAGATGTACATCGTATAAAAATTTCTTTTAAATAATTTACGTAAAGTAAAATAATAAAAATAGTATGTTTCTTAGGTGGGCCTTAAGACTCAAACCTTAAGTCTAGGTCCAAAAGCCTCCTCAGGCACTCTAGCCTATGGGCTTGGCCTCAGGCCTTCGCTTTCTTGATCCTCAGATTTCGGACATTTGATTGGCCAGAGGCCTCAAACAAAATTTAATCTTCTTGTTTATTATTAGGAGGGAATTTTTGTAAAAAGAGATTCGAATTTTTAATCTGACAATGTATTTGAAGAAAATATAAATAAATAAAATATGGAATTTGTCATCATAATGCGAAAAAACAAAAAAACAGAGAACTAAAAAAATATACGTGAACGACATCAAAGAAGAACAAACAACCCAAAAAGCACACAGGAAAAAAGAAAAACAATGACCACAAAAAAAGAAAAGAATAAACATAAAGAAAGATCAAAGAAGAACGTTCAATCAACAAATTTTACACAATCAAAAACGCATGCAAAGAAGAACAATGACCCGTATAAGAAGGAACAATAAACACAAATAAACATCAAAGACATCAATCAAAAAAGAATAATAAACAAATTTATACGAATAAATTTGATAGAAGAACAAACAATCACAACGTATGCTGAGAAAAATAATGACACATGAAGAATTCATAAACACAAGCAAAGATTAAATACATCAAAGAAGAAGAACCAACAAATTTACACCAGCAAACATCAAAGACATTAAAGAAGAGCAAACAATCAAAACACACACAGAGAAAGCAATGACCCATAGGAAGAAATAATAAACACATAAAAAAAAAAGACCAAAGAAGAACAATCAACAAATCTACACAAACAAGCATCAAAAACATCAAATAAGAACAAACAATCAAAAAGCACACAGAAAAACAATGATTGATAGGAAGAAAGAATAAACATAGGCAAATATAAAAGACATCAAAGAAGCACAAACAATCAAAAAGTAACGGAGAAAAACAATGACCATAGGAAGAAACAATAAGCACAAGCAACGATCAAAGACATCAAAAAAGTTCAATCAACAATTATTACAAAAGCAAGCATCAAAGACATCAAAGAAGAACAAGCAATCAAAAAACACACAGCAAAAGAATGACCATAGGAACAAAAAGTAGAAGCAAAAACCAAAGACATCAAAGAAGTTCAATCAACAATTATTACACAAGCAAACACCAAAGAACAAATAATCAAAAAGCACACAAAGAAAATAATGACCATAAGAAGGAACAATAAATACAAGCAAAAAATCAAAAACATCAAATTATTACACAAGCAAGCTGCAAGCATAAATAACATCAAAAAAGAACAAATATCAAAAGGTACACACAGCAAAACTATGGCCATAGGAAGGAACAAAAAAAAAAGACATCAAAGAAGTTCAACCAACAATTATTACACAAGCAAACATCAAAGAACAAACCAAACAAAGCAAAACTATATAGGGACACTACATAGTCCAAATGAAATTGCAAAAAGAACTTCTCTATTCAGAGGGGCACATCCTTTAAACAACCATGACAAATTTTTAATTGGACAAAATAACTAATATTTTTGTAAAAAATAAATAAAAATAAAAATCCTGGACCTCAAGTAAATCCACCAGTGCCTGGTACTGTACTGGAGTCAAAATTTTCCAGAATTGAAATGATTTTCTGTGCAATCTTCTCATCAGCAATTGACCATGTACAGCAGAAATACACAACTTCTTCCGACTTATTTTTCTGAGACTTATTTATTCTGTTAGGACAGTTTTCTTTCAAACAAATGGAAACTTGAAATGACTCTACTTGAAGATACTCTCCAAAATCTTGGATGTTCCCACAGGAAAATTCACTCGAAATTTTAGCTAATAATAAGCGAAGCCAAAAGCATCTGTCAGTTACACACAACCTATTATTTGTAGTAGTAATGTCTGTGCTTCTGGTCTCTTCTAAGTTGCCAATATGAACAGGGCAACAATAAGCAAATTGAACTTTATGCTCTTTTTCTCCCAGCATGAGCAAAAGCTCTTTTTGGTGTACCACCTTTGCCTTTTTGCTTTTCTCCATAACCAAGATTCCCTCTGCTACCCTTTCATCGGTTACTTGTAGTTGCAGAACAGGTTTTCCAAATTTGAATCTTGAACCATTTCCATCCTCTAAGCTGTTTTTCAAAAATTTGAAGTTTGGATGCGAGCAACTATGAATAAAGGTGTCTGAGGCTAATGCTTTCACATAGTGGGTTGAAGGAATTGACACAGTCTCATTATTTGCAGGGTCATAACATGGAATACCTAGCTCAGATTGAATTCTTCCTTTCAAAGTAGCCATCTTAGGCTTTTCACCATGAACAAGTATGACATGCTTAGGGGAGAGAAATTTGACAAGATCCATAATCCCTTTGGCATCTGTATGAGGACTAAAGGATAGTTGATGAATCTGACAATAGAAAGAGTTTTGTTAAGAACAATACAGAAAACATTTTAGTAGACATTTACTTTATCCCCTCACTAAAAAACTTTACTAGAAGAAGACAAACTTGGCATCGAACATCAATTTGAGTGTCCTTGTCCAGATCAATTTTGGTAGGTTTCCCTGACATCAGTTTATGTCCTATGGTTCCAGCTACACAATACCTACAGAAGAAACGTAGAATGGAGATTAAAATTGACAACCAATGGGGCTTCTTCTATTTTGGAGCAAAAGAGAAAATCAACGGTGATATTTAGCATTTAATTTTGGTAATATGTGAAATATAGATAATATATATACACTGAGATATGTGTAGAACATGATTTGGATACATGACATGGGGAACCCTGAGCATCATAGTCACTATTTTGAAAATTATTTACATTCTGTACATGCAAAGTAAGAGGAACAATTAGATATAGTACAAAAATGTTCTCATGGAAACTATCTCCTAGCTTATCCTGGAAGACATGCTTATGAAGCACGGCTAGACATAGTACACTATATTCAAAAATGGTCTCCTAGGAACTAGCTCCAAGCTTATCGTAGAAGACATGCTTATGCGGGGACTAAAAATGGGACCCATCTGATTCCATTAAAAATTTGAATGCTTACTCTCAAGGGTTCACTTTTTCAACTTAGATTTTAGTATTAAAAAAACTTTTTTTTATAAAGGATTAACATATAAAAAAAAATAGACTAGTCAATGTGGGTCCCATTTTTGTTGTCCATATATCATCATGTCTCCAGGGATAAACTGAGAGATAGTTCCCAGGAGATCAGTTATGGTTTTGTATAAGTATGTATATATGTATATGGTGTGTGTGTATGTATATACATAGTCAGGCTACTATCAGGTATATCTGACATTTGTTATGTTCAGGTATGAAATTCAAATATTAGGATTAAATGATAAATAAAGAATAAGTGGATAAATACGCCATCAAAAATTTTTAGAAATCTAAATCACTTGTCCCTTTGTTTATGATTTAATCTTAGTCTTTAGATTCTATACCTGAACATAACAAATATCAAGTATACTTGATAATAGCCTGACTGTATGTAT
>QANX01002347.1:0-25299 GCA_003254975.1 Ochetophila trinervis | reverse complement strand
ATATATATATATATATATATACATATATATGCATCCAAATTGAAGGTAAATGTTAAATACACTATCACTTCACCAGAGAGAGAAAAACAATGTATTCTCATCTAGTTAGACCTTTGAACATCAATTTTTTTTTTCTTTTNGTATTCTCATCTAGTTAGACCTTTGAACATCAATTTTTTTTTTTTCTTTTTGATGGGAATCTCAAAATAGATTATAGCTTCACAAAGTAGCTCAATTTTTCATCCAAAGAAAAAATAGCTCCAGAATTTGATGTTAGCTCTAAAGCCAATATCCCTATAGATGACTCTGGTTCTTTACAGATGGCCACTTTGTAGGTTTCAACCCACATATATTAACATCCCATAATATATTTTTGATAAAAATCAATGTAAAGGTACCTACCCAGGCAATGTAACAAGATTCTTATCAGATGGAGCCCAGCGCTTAAAAACCTCAAGTGAAAAACCACCACTGATCATTCCTGGTGTGGCAAACAGAACACAAGGTCCAGGTGCATCTATCATAGATCGGTCAAAATTTGTAACTGCAACATAGAAATCCAGATGAATAAAGTGGCAAACTTTTACTAATCAAGCAGAAGTACAACGACCATTCTTGTATGCTTATTATGAAATGTAATAATGCTTTGTTCGGTTGGCTTAAAAAAAAAAAAGTTAAATCCATCTACAAAATACAAACAGACACCAGTTTTGAAGTCTTTAGCATAAATTGATGCTCTCACTCTCTCATTTAGCTCCAAATCCCAAAAAGCACCAAACAACTGCTTCCATCCCAAAAAGTTTTAAAAAATAAAATATAAAAATAAGGTACCATTTTTGAAATCAAATGCATTGCGTGTGGAATACGTCTCCTTAATCTTTTGGCTGGTCCAACTGATAAGCATTTTATAATACATATTGGCTTGAATAGTTAGACCTGAAAGAAATACATAGGTAAATCAGCAACAGGAATTCTACCCACCAACGAAATCAAAAATCACCTCTAGGAATTGAGAAAAAGGAAAAAAATATATATAAAAGAAGAAAATTACACATCAGAAAGCTATTACAGTTGGCAAACGAATTTCATAAACCTTGTCAATATGAAGTTATCACAGGGATTTAATAACATAACTTGCAGTAAAATTCATTTCATAAATGCAAGTGCACCTCAAGATGGTGAAATAAATTCAAAAGAACTTTAGTAATTATCCGCGTGGGTGGTCACTCCATAGTACTTCGTCGATGCTAAAGAATAGGTAAGAGAATAGTGCAAACCTGCTGAGAAGTAAATAGGAACCTTTAGATTCATGCGCTCCCAGTAATCATCCAACAATATGCAGAGTTCCTGCTTGAAAATGAAATATAATTGTCAAAACAGAACTTCACATTCTCAAATATTGGAGGTTAAAATAAACAGCTAAGAGGCATGAAAGGTATATTTAAGGTTAGGCGGAATTCAAATCAAACTGAAATTGTACATGAACTAAGATTCTGTTGGAATAGAAAGCTCCAAATACAAATCAACCTAATCAGGTGTCACAAGAAACAATTAATGTTTGGGATACAAATCCAATTTCAATTCTACCAGAAAATAAAGAAAGAAGCTCAACAGTGACAGTAAGATTTTAAAAGACAGCAATAAATTTCAAAATGGAACTGCGTTTGCGCAGGAAAAAACCGCCTAATTTGGCTTAGAATTTTTAATTTTGTATATTCCTCTTAATCTGAAATGTACCATAGGCAAAACATGCTATTTTACTATATAAAGAACATCCATCATCAACTGAATTGTAGGTTAAAACCAAATTACGACAAGTCATAGCCAAACAAAGTGATATAAATTCCAACTTAGATGGGAACACCTGAGCTCTTCCAAGGGCAAATGTAGGAATGAGCACTTTTCCTCCACCAGCAATGCATTTGTGAACCTACATAGATTGAATTCAGAAATGAGTTAAAAAAAAAAATGTTGATAGTCAAAGAACAGAGCAGGAAAAAAATAGATAACAAACAAATTAAGAAAATAACTCCCTGTTTCTTTATGTTAATTTCTAGAGGCTGCTCAAGTCAACAGCCAAGCAAATCTTTAACTATAAAGAATGGTTATAGATCCATCAGCCACCAAAATAATTTGGCGTATGCCCTTCTAATATAAAAGAGAATAGAATTTAACCATACACTGAAATATATAAAAGAGAACAACACAGTAAATCATAGGCATCCACCTTATTTCCAGTAATAAAGTACATCCTGTACTATATTAGATCCCCGTGCATACTTATCATACATAAATTAATAACATACCAGAACCAACAATTCATTGCTAATCATTCACTTGTGTCACTATTTCTTAATCTTAAAGTCTCAATGATTTATCATGGATTCCCAAATAAGTCTTGTGACAAAACATTCCAATAACCAAATCATAAAGCTTCCGAGAAGAAAATGAACTTCATAAGCACAACATAACTTATTAACCTGCTTGTATCAAATATGGACTGCCTCCTGTTGCATACAAAACAATAAAGAAAAAGGTTGATGCTTATAGTAAGAAGCCAAACAGCTAAGACCTTTTTTCATTTTTCTTTTCCTTCCTTTTTTTTTTTTTCTTTTTTTCATGACCAGTTATTATATGAATTAAACATCTAAGCAGGAAGACTTTAAACTACTGTTATTATTTACATACAGCTTTAAGAAATTCTCTCTCCCGACCATACTTTGAATCACGTGTGGTTGTTGCATATGTGGATCTGTAATCAAAATATTATACACATGGAATTTATCAACACAAGACTTAGCTTCATGGGGGTCAATATTGAATTAATAATTGAAAAGCAGGCACATGATATGGATGCCATACTCTGTTATGAGAAGGTCCAAATGTAGTCTATCAATTTGAGCAGCTCCAAGATGTCTATCTGGTGTCATATTGTAATCTCCTGTGTACACTATAGCAGTATCTCCCACTTTCGCATAAAACATTGCAGCTCCTATAACCTTAGAAAGACAATTAAAAATTAGAATTTTCAGGAACAGCAACATGGAACGAGAGAAAGCCAATATCAATATTATTGTGGAGTGCAAACATGGCTTTGAAGAGACCGTGTGCACAAGAGTAATCAATAAGCCTTACATGTCCTGCATAGTATGCACGGATTTGAAGATCTTTATCAACCTGCACAGTCTGCTTCAGATCCACTGCTATAACTACAATAAGGAACCAAATCAAAATAATTAAGCTCATCACAAAAAGAATCCTAAAAAGGACAATGAAAACAAGACAATTGCTTATATCTGTTTTAAACAGGAAAGAAATCTATTGTCCAAGATTATGCCAGTGAAAGTAATTCATTGGTCACTTGTTACATTTAATCACTTCTTTATTCTTATGAGGAAGAGATGCACAAGATAATATATAAATAAAATAAAATGAAAGGCTAAAAGCTCGGAAAGGATTAGAAGGAAACTCGTATACCTTTCTTCATGCATTCAACTATATGATCAGAAGTAAATTGTTCTTCCTCACCCCTTCGCTCAACCATCACTTTACGAAAATCCTCCAACATAAGCGGAGCCAATGCCTTCGTTGGATACTGCAGTTAAATATTACTCTTACAGGAGAATCCGATAAAATAATAATATTAATAATAATCCTACAAACTTCTAACTCCAGAAAGAACTTAAAAAGTCTACATACAAACCATCTAGTGAGCCATTAGGCAAGCCAAAGAGAATGTAAGGAAGACATGGTATAAGCATTTTATCAAATACTTACCGTCATGTAAATGGGTCCGCCATAGCCACAAACTTGAGTGAAATAAGGAAGAGCCCCAACGTGATCTAAGTGACTACACAATAACACAGACATCAAAAAATGCAAAGTAAAATTCATTAAATTTAAAAAAAAAAAAAAAAAAAAAAACTTCAGGATTATGAATTTGATTAAACAAAGTAGTTTTAAAAAAGATGGGTTTGATTACAAGTGGGTTATGATAATGCAATCGAGTGCGTTGTCGAATCCTGAACCTCGGGAACCGGGGATAAGTGAGAAATCTGGGTATCGATGATGGTCGAGATAGCCCATATGCATCCCGCAATCGAACATGATTCTCTTGCCATTGATGGATACCACTACGCAGCTCTTCCCAACCTCTTGCCCAGCGCCTTGAAAACATATATTAATTCAAAGCAAAAGAACAAAGTTAAGGTCTTGAAGATTGAGAAGCAAATGAACAAAAAGAAAGAAAAGAGACAATGGAGAAAGATGGGAGTTACCGAGGACGAGACAGTCGATTGCCATGAAAGACTGGCTGCCTTCTCGGCGCGCTTTTGCTTTTTGATTTTTTTTTTTCTCTCTTACTGTTTTTTAACCCGTTATATTTAAATTGCCACCAACAATTGGAAACAAAATGCACAAACAAAAATTGCAGCTTTTCTTCCAAATTGATGGTTTTTCTTTTTAATAATGTCATTTTTAATTTTTTCTTTTTTTTCAAACTCAGAGTCAGACTAGGCGAGGATTAATCTAGTTCTGGTGACGTGTCCTATTATATTTATTAGTGTTAAAAAAAATCATTTCAATCCAATCTATTAAATTTTTTATTGAAATTTATAAATTTAAATTGTAAAACATATGGTAATAATAACGTGTATTTCATTTTTTTTTATCAAATTTAATAATTTTTTATTAAAATATATAAATTTAAATTTTTAAAAATACAAATCCATTTGTATTGTCCATTTTAAACAATGAATTTCAGTTTTTAGAGTGAATTGCCTTTTCTATATTTTTGGTCTATTAAATTTTATTAATTTGCACAAAAAGTTAAAAACATAAAGTACATCATTGAATTCATTTCACCGGAGAAAAAGTATAGTGCTCCGGAGTGTGAGTGGCTCCAAGATCCTAAGACTTTTTCCATATCAGAAAACACAAAATGACATGTCAGAGTTTTCTTCTATTTTCTCCCTCATGCCTCTTTTTCCCACTTTCTCTCCTTATCTTCTGGCTTCTGCAACAAAAACCATTCAAGCTACACTCAGTTTTTCTCCACTTGAGCATCAAATTTTAGAAATAGAGCCTCTTTCTTACTCTTTATCTTCGCCAATCTGAACTCAACTATGACCCAACTTTCTTCATCAACAATGGTGGTCCCCCACAGGTAAAATCTCAAACAAAGGCACTCCTCTATTTGTTGCAGAAACTACACAATAGGATTAATTAGAATTAAAATCTTGATTAGTTAAACAAACGCCCAAATCTTGAACCACTTGCAGTTCAAATAATCCTTCCTAATTAAGTTTGTTTCTTTCAAACAGGGGTGAGCATCGGTTCGGTTTGAGCGGTTTTAAAACAATTTTGGATCGAATTGCTATTAACAGTTTAGTTAAAGTTACAAATTAAACTGTTTGAGCTATTTAAACTAAATTAAATTATTCATTTAGTTCAGTTTGATTTAGCAATTTAAACTTTAGTCTATTTTTGAATTGAGCTTTAATTTTTTACGATTTAGACCTAATTAAATACATTTGCAAATAAAAAAAAATTGTTAATTAATTTTTTTAAATAAAATTTATATTTAAAAATTAGTGTTTAGAAAGGTTGGGGATAAAATGGAATCATCAATAGATCTAAAATTAAAAAAGGGTTAGAAAAATATATTAAACTGTTATTTGTTAATTAAAAATTATTTTTTAAATAAAATTGTTGTTAAATATAAAAATACATACAGTTTAGATTATTGTAGTTTTATAACTGTTCAAATTAAACTTTTATAAACGGTCGAGCAAAACTACAAACTAAACCAATTTGATGTTTAAAACCCAAACTAAACTAAATCAAAAATAACAACTTAGTTCAGTTGTGACAGATTAATTTAGTTCATGTCTACTTTTAATTTCAAGCCGTGCTCATTATTTAAAGCCGCATGATCTTACAAGAAATCCATGGGCCATGGCCATGGGTCTCTTTTACATAGTGACCAAAAAATTAATAATAAAATAAAATAAAACTGTAACACTGGAACCTAATTACTGAAAAACATCTTTGGGTTTTTTTTTGTTTTTGTTTCAATTAACAAAGAAGAACGCCAAACCAGAAAAGAAATAGCACTTTCATTAATTTCGGTTCATGTGATTTAGCAGTTTAACTGTGCAAGGTAAAGGACTAAATCCAAAAAAATGTTAACTAGTATGCTCAAATTCATATGCTGTGGGCATGACCCCAAATAGGAAAAGGAACACAATTTTTTGAATGTAACATTTTACCAGATATTTATAACCAACATTAAGACCGTAGATGAATTAACCACAACCATTAAGAAAAAAAGATCTTATCTGATCTGATTACAACAAATATTAACAAACCCTGAACCAACAACAATCACACTAGCTACAATTACAATATAAACTGCCAAAAAAAATCATCAAATAACGCTACCTATACAAACACACAACAATTGCTCACTCAAGAAACCTGACAAAAGGTTAGTCAATTATCTTCCTTTCTTTTCTTTTTCTTTTGCTGATCTCTAAGCAGCAGCAGGGGAATAACAGCCTATGTCAGAAGCATACCGACTTCTTGATCAGTTTTTGATTCTCTTGTTCGAATATCTTTTTTATCTTTATCTTTTTTTCTTTTTTCTTCCCCCAAGTGTAGTGAACGCAGGGCTGTCGGTATGCCAGCTATGATCTTATAATCAATCATAAGAAGAAGAAACAAAAAAGAAAGTGAAGAAATGGTAACTGGAATGCAATACCAGGCCTATGTTTTTTTCTTTTTTCTTTTGCTTCCTTACTGCAGCTGGCTTGTAGAACTTTCTGTCATTGTGTGCTGCGTGTTAACCCACCACGTCCTACGGCTCTGCACAAATTGAAGAAATTTTCAATTCCTGGAAGTTCTAAAAAATTAAAAATCAGAGCCAAACAGATATGCTATTAAGTCAATACAAGAAGATTGAAATTACATAAATTTCTCAAAAGGGTTTTCTCTCGAAGTACCAACAGAGTCCAGTTCATTCAATCAATGCGGTGAAAACTATTGGACTCGCATAAACTGAAAATTTTAATGAGATTCTGAACAAGTTGTAATATTGGATAATCAATAGAATATGATTATAATCATATACATAACAACTATATGTAAAAGTTACTGAGCTATAATTAATAGTAAGCATCATAGGAAAATAGAATAGAGTTGGATTTAACTGTCTCAGAGGAACAAACAACAAAGGAAATGGGAGAGATTGTATTTTTAAACCCAGATTTGTGAGAGAGAGAAAAGGGTCAGAGACAGAGATACTGAAAGAGGGGAGGAGGATCACAACTTGGAGAAGGATTTAGCACCCACACAGCCATCACAAAATGAACACATCAACTAGTGTTCTTCATTTTCTTCTTCTTAAAGAAACCATCAAGACCTATACTTCAGATTGATTTTTGGAACACAAACAGTTTCGATATAAGACTATTAGTTTATTGTAATGATTGAGTAACTTCAGGGGAAGGGACTGACTATCTTCTTTAGGAAGGTGCCAATAATACCACAGAGAGCTCAAATTCAAATTCAATGAGGTTGAAACTTAATCAAATTCAACGAGGTAGTCATGCAAGGTGTAGGGAAAAGAGCTCAAATCAAGGCATGATGGAATATAACAAATCATTCATATAAATATTATCTACAGTAGTGGAAGCCTGGAAGGCTTGAGATGAAATGCAACGAGAAATTAATAAAAAATGGAACTTGAAGATTTCGAAGGAAAAAAATTATCAACTGATAAAAGGCAATTTAACAGGAAAAGCTTGTTATAGAAGTCACATCGTTGCTACTATTACAATTGGTAAGATAATTACATGTCATAAGCATGCATAGAATAACTGGTGTAACTAATTTGGTCCAAGTCATGCCAGAAAAGACTGAACAAGTACCTTCCAGAAAGTATCTGAGCACTGTTGTTGACAGAGCCTTTTGCATGACCAAACCTCTTAGCTCTGCTCTCATGTTCTTTATCCACACGCATGGCAGCTACTTCCTTCTCCATGGCAGCAACTTCTCTTCTCATCTTTTTTGCCTCAACCTCCATTGCTTTAGTTAATGTATCTACCTTCTTGGCTAACATCTGAATAATAAAAATAACCATTAAATCAGAGTTACACTATAAACTTAGAACTGAATGACAAAAAAGAGAAAAAATATCAACCTCAATTGCATCATCCTTATCTTTCAGGCTTTGATCCTTTTCATGACCAGCTTTCCTCAAAGTTATGACCTCTTTCTGCAGTAAATCGTACAAAACTCCTGGGACACTATCTTCTGTATCAACCGTTGGGAACTCAGTTGGTTTATCATCCGAATTTCCTTTCCAGTTGGCAGTTTCACTATCCTTTGTAGCATCACAAGACTGGTTGAATGAAAAAGAGGGGCTTGTACCATTTAACAGAACCTTGCTCCTGTCCAATGACCGCGTACCACCATCGAATGATTTTGATGTGCCTTTAGCATGCTTCAGCACTGAACTAGTGCTAGAGGACAACGATCGAGAAGAAGGTGTTCTCTTGGGTAAAAAGCCATTGGATGTTAATTTTGAGATATTATCAGCTCCCCCCAGCGACTGGCGTCTAGAAGGCCCATTGCTTGTACTTCTTCCCTCTGGTGTACTTCGATTGTTACTGTTTGGAGTTCCTCTCAAACTCTCCTCTAGAACTTTCAGCCGCAAATGATACTTCTCCTAAAAACATAGTAGAGTACTTTTAACACCCCAAAAAAGAAAACCATAAAATCAGCATTAACTGAAAAACAGATCATTACTTTTAATTGAGCCTCAGACTTTGCAGCTCGCTCAGTTATGGCTAGCTTGTCCCTGAGTTGCTGCATTTCTCCCTACAAAATAGGAATTAATTACACATAATGGTGAAAGCCAAACCATGGAAGTGTTGTCAAAAGAGGGCCACAAGTGCTGTTCCAGGAATAAAATATAAAATAAAACAGTATTTACCTGCAAGAATCTTCGTTCTTCAAGCCATTGTTTTACAGGCATCACTTTGTCATTGGCATCTTTCCATTCATTAGCTACCACTACAGCTACTCTATTTGCTGTTACCTTTGCACGAGCCAGCTCTCGATCAAGAGTTTTCCTTTCCTCCTGATGAAAAAAAGACCAAACCTTGCCAATTAGAGAAATGCAACAATCAAAAAGTTAATGGAAAATATGAAGCAGATATTAAGAGTGACCATTCAACAATTTTAGACATTACATTCATCTCCTGAACTTTCCGTTGATAATCCCTCACTGCATTCGCAGCTGCACCACCAGCAAGAACAGCCTCTTCCAACTCTCGTACAGTCTGAGTAAGCTTTTCAACCTCTGCAACCTTTTGTCTATGCATTTTGTCTAAAATTTTGTTTTCTTCCTGACACACACAAGAGCAGTAAAATATAAATTCATCCCAGTCGCAAACAACATAATTTGAAAATACATATCCAAGGCTTGATGCCCTTGTAGAAAAGGAATATGCTGTTGATCAGACTTACCTGACAAATTTCTATCTGCTTCATCAATTCTTGATTTTTATTCTGGAGATCATCCACCATAGAGGCCTTAGTCAAGGCAACCTGAACAGTCCTCTCAGCATCAAGCAAGGCTGCTTCCTTTGACTTGGTTAGACGATCCAATGCTTTGTTATCATCTTGAAGCTTTGCAATCTACAAGGAAGCAAGCACTATTTAGTGACAATTAAAATTTCTTGTCCTTATTTGTTTAAGGATTGTAAAACTGAAGTACCTCTTGCCGAGCAAGTTTGAGCTCAGCCTCCAGAGGTGCAAGAATGGCTTCAATTGGAGGCATATCATCATCCTTCTGAGCAGCATGAACCCTTCGAAGTGTAGCTTCAGCAGCAAATTGAGCTGCCATGGAGGCCTTTTTCTCATCATTGATTTTCTTTATTTCAAGATTCTACAAAATATATTTCATTAGTTTAATGTGATCTTGTTGCAGAAAAATGAATAAATGCAAGTAAATAAATGAAAAGTAACATATTCTTTAGAAAAGTTGAAAGAGGTTTCAAGCAGTACTTTGCTTTCCAGAAGTGATTCTGTTAACTTGAGCTTCTCCTCCACCTTTGACAGTTCATCCGTAAGCTATAATAAAACCAAAAGACGGAACAATTCAGCCACCACTTTAAGGATATAAGATGAAACCAAAACAATATATGAAGTGAAGAAACTGGCATAGAGAAAGATAAACAAAATGATTCCATCAAGCACATGATATACATTAAAATTGAGAAAATCTAATAGTTGGGGTTGTATGCCCTTAAAGCTACTCATTTAGACAATTTATTATGATCTTTTATTCATTGAAACCAGTTGCATGTTAAACTTACTTTGGTTACTTAACACTATGACCGCTACAAAGACAACCATAAATACAAATCTTGGCTACTGTAAGAATAAATGCACTTTGACAGGATTGTGATAGTTCATCATAGATTTTATAACCTTAATAGGAAAATAAGAATAAACACTATACCAAACATGAGGAAATAACTGGATGTGCAATGAAGTCCAAGGATTCCAAAACTAAAGAAGAACTATGAATTGTCCATATTTAAAAGGAAAAGGATTCTGTATGGTAAGAAAATTCGTAAAACTAACATTGAGGTTCCTACTTTATACAATTCAGGATCTACTGTTCAGGACAAAAGGGTGCTCCATCAAATGGTACATAAGTATGCTATCACCCTGAGAATTCACAGCTAAAACTGTGTTTTACATTACAAACGCATGTTTAATTCGTACAACAGAAATAAAACTTCAAGAAAATTTCAAACACAACTGTTACTGCTCCATCAAAAAAGAAAAGAAAAAAAAAGATTGAGATTCAATTGCATAAATAAATGCAAAGCTGCCTAATATACATGGGCAAATATTGAATGAGACCAAAATTACATCACGGAAAAACAAAAAGATCCGAGAAAATTATAAGAAAATGACCTCTTCAACGGCCTTTTCCCTGAGTCTTTCAGAAAACCTGAGAGCCTTGATCTCCGCCTGAGCTTCTCCTAGCTCTCGGTCCTTATCTGCAAAAATACACACAGACACCAGGAGAAATAAATCAAAACACTCAAAATCAAGCAAAACGAGCTCCAAATCTTCACAGAAACCACCGGATCGAACCACATTCGCACCTCTAACTTCATTCTCAAGCCGATTGAGTTCCACCTTCACTGGATCCGACCCGTGCAACAGGTTTATGAACTCATCCGAGTCCATACTCGGCCTCATAGGTCCCCTCCTTCTAGACGAGCTCTTCCCTTCCTTAAACGATCCCGACACCGTCAACGGCGGAGGAGGTGTCGGAGTCGCCGCCGGCGACGCGCCATTGCCATATCCACTCAACTCCGGCGTCTCCATCGCCGGAGAAACTCCTCCTACTTCGCCGGAAAGCTCCGCCATCCCGATCTGAGTAGTGCAAACGCTCTCACATCCAATGCACCTCAGGATCCAAATGCTAGGGTTTCCAAATCCAAGATATGTAAATATCACAGATACACAGATACAGCTAAATATATATAATTATATGCATATATCTAGATATATATATATATATATCAATACAGTGAAAGAACCTCTGAGCTTTGAAAAAGAAATGGTGATTTCAGAGAGACAAAGTACAAGAGATAAAGCGAGAGAGAGAGAGAGAGAGAGAGAGAGANTAAAGCAAGAGAGAGAGAGAGAGTGAGTTTCCTTGATCTTTCTCTCTCTAGATTGTGATTTTAAATCTGGTTTCTATGCCTCTGGTTAAAGAGAGAGAGATTGGAATAGTTTAATTAATTGTTAATTATTTTATATAATTTAAAAATAGTTTGGGTATAGTATTGCAGTAGAGCTTTGCTGTTAAGCACACAGTGGAGCATGAGATTTTTAAGACAAAAACAAATAAATAAATAAATAAAAGGATGAGATAGAGAGAAAAGGAACTGAGTCAAAATCTGTGTGACTCTGTGCATCTGTCTTAAAACTTCCAAACATTAATTACTAATTCCACTGCTTTACTGCTAATGCTACTGGGATTTATTTTTTATTACTAGGGTTTGTTTCTTAGGATAAGCCAGATGCGTAATGCGCACTCTCACGAAAAAGAAAAGAGATGGATGCGTAGTGCGCACTGATGCGCTTGGTAGCAGATTAGTAGCAGAAGCTTGGACTTGGATCCTTCGCTCTTTGTTCCCAACATCTCTCGTGTCGGGCGGTAGGAAAAATATTAAAAAACTACATACAAATAATTCTCTCTTGTGGAGGAGAAAACGGGAAAATCATAATAATAATAAATTGTGTTTAATTATTATTAAATTTTTAAGAATTAAATTTTGAGTAATTTATATATCATAATTGGAAAATGATTATTTATGAATGTAAATGATTTTTTGTTGTTGGTCCTCACGTATAAATAATATTTGCTTATATAGTATATAGAATATATAGGGTGTATAAATTTCAAAGCGTTCATGCCTAGTTGAAGAAAATATATTAAATCGATTTTATTTTCTCTTTATTTTATTATTACTTAATTATTCGACTTATATTTTAAAAACAACTACAGGCTTTTCCCATGGTTGAATTTTTATATATATATATTTTTTTAAAAGTCCTTTCAATATTTGTTGCTTTTAAAAAAATGAATCTAACCTATTATATCACTTTTAACAAATTTTCAGTTATAACAACTTTAATTTTGTTTCAACGGACAGTTTTATTTTGTTTCACTTATTAGCTCTTTAACTATCTACTTTCTTTTGTATTTATTTGGGTATCACTACCTTTTTCTCTTTTTCTTTTTAGGTAAAATGGGCATCAATTCCTTGTGAAAACAATATGTGAAAACTCCATTTATTAAGAAAAATAAATTAAGCTTTATTCTAGTACATTGGAGAACTGAAGTGAAGAATGTTTTATCTGCTATTCAGTTAATTAAATGTCATTCATTGAGGCAGGCCAAATAAAGAACAAAAGTAACATTGAGAAGAACTTCAAATTGCTTAAACTGTTGTAATTGAGCAATTAAATATTATAAAAACCACTTATACTCTTTGAGCTATACATGTGTTAATTTGGTCCATCATTTTTATTTTACTAATTTTTGTGAACTAATATGCCATATGAAATATGAATTCAAGGTCTAACGACTTCAAATCAATTGAGATTTCATGGATAACCAACAATGGAAGAAAAAAAAATATTAGTTTCTAAGCCAAGTAAAAGAATTGGTGTGTATAGCAACCAAAGCCTCACTGTAGTACTATCCTTCCATTCATATTTGATTCTAGAAAAGTAAATGTAGACATTTAACTTTTAAAAAAAAAAAAGAAAAAAAAGAAAAGGAAACACAAACTTTCATTCATAAAAGGCAACTATTTACATCAAAAGCCAGCTTCAATCCAAAACATTGCTTATTATTCTGATTCCATTTAATATATCATTTCTCACTATGGATGAATACAAATCGATCTGGACCGATTTAACTGAATTAGTTCAGTTAAGATCGATTTTTAATTTACATATGGTCAATTCAATTAGGTTTTGAAAAAATCTTTATAATCCATGCATGCTTACCTTTTAATTTAAAGTCTGATAAAATATTATACCACCTAATAAGATAATACTTCAATGCAGCAACATTACACATATCTAGCTAACTTCTAAAACCTATGTTGAAAAAAAAATAAAAAGGATCAGAAATCTATAACATTTTTAGCCAAAATTTGTTTCGGCGTTCTCTCAACTCCACCGTTCACCAAGAGATGATTTCTTTTGTCATTTTGTCTACAAGAGTGAAGGAAGAGTTGGACATCAAAGTGAAAGAAGAGTTTGTGTGTAGGGGCAAGCAAAAATACCATCACTTTTCTCTGTATATATACCTAAACTTAGTAATTTTGGATAATACAGCTTGAATTTCCTTTTTGTAATGTTTCTCATATAAGATGAGACAAGCTGATTGGAACCCATCCATACTTTATTCTAATTATATGACATCCTTGCATTGGAGGATCTTTTTTTCTTTCCAAAAAATGGTGGGTTATTTATATATGTAAATATATATATATATATATATACAGAACTGATAATAAAGACGACGTAGTCCACTATTCAATGGTCGACATTTCCATATCAGCCGTCCGATATGCATATTTGCACGGTCAATGCATCCGAGTATATGCATTAAACGGCTGATATACACTGTCGCTCATTGAGTGGTAAGCTACGTCGCCCATATTAACAGTTCTCTATATATATATAAATTTTTGTTATCACGAGCGATGCTGCCTGTTAGATTAAATTAATACATTTAATTCATAACGTAATAACTAGAATTATATGTGATCCAACAAACAACATCCATCGTAATTTGGGTGACATTGTACATTGTAACAAATCATATATATAATTGATACTTTGGAAAATATCTTCCAATTTATAATTTCAAATATACTGACGTGACAAGTATTAAAAATATCCTATCATTAACTATATTTTCAGTTTGAAATCATTAATTAAAATGTTACCAGTACAATTTGTAATGTCAACTTATCATCTATTATAAACTAAGATATAATTTTTCAGAAAAACAGTTCCATGTAGCCCACGTATATGTCAAAATTGATAATGTCAACCCATTTTTCACAGAAAGTTTGGGGGATGTAGGGGAAAGATATTTGCATCCAGAAACTGATTTTAGAATACATATGGTGGAAAGTGTGTTCTCCGAAGAAAAGTCAAATTTCCAAAGCCCCTCTTATTGATGATGAAAATAAACAATTTGCATGGGAAAGATCACGGGTTCAATTCATATATATAATCAGCCGGGACTGGTTGCAGAATAAAATGAGTTTTTTTTTTTTTGGTAACTGAGGACCAACGATAAAAAAAATTGAAAATTTTGCTGAAATTTCAGTTTTTTTATTATTTTGAAATAAATTTATTTTCCAAAATAAAAGTGTAAAATTTCTATATTTCTATCGAAATTTTTGATATTATGCTGATATTTCTTCGATATTTATATGGTAATTGCTTTACAAACTAGTTACAATTTTCATAATTTTTATGGAAATTTCCAGAAAAATTTAGATTGTTAAAATTTAAAAATATGATATATTTTTATAAATATTTGAGTATTTTTTAAATTATAATTATTTATTGATGATATATTTTAAGTTAAAATATAATTAGGCGAATTGGAATTTAAAAGCAAAATTGAAACAATTAAAAAAAATGTAAAATAATTATTACAATTTTAAAATAAAAAATAATTATAACTAAAAAAGAAAATGATTATTTTGGCATAATTTTCAACAAGTTAAAAAAATATTTGATTAAAAGTTTTAAACTCACATCATCTAATCATATAACTTATATGATTTATCACATAAATTATCTACAATTATAAAATTGTATTATTTTTTTATATTGTAATCATTTTTTCTACCAATATAATCGCTTACGAAAAATAATTAGACATCCATCATTTAGTCTTCAGTAAAAAAAATGACAAAAAAAATAATAACCACCGTCATATCCATATCATTACTATCAGCAAATACACTCACATGAAATATTAAATCCATATGGTTGACATGTTAACAATTACATGCAAATTTATCAAGGAGAAGTGTCTTTTGATTAATATTTCTCTTAATACATAATTAGAAATGAGGATGAAGAAGATAGTGAAAATTTTCAACCATCAAGAATTTCAATGTGGTATTGACTTATATTTAAGTAATCATGTACTTGTATTACTATTCTAATTAATGAATAATTCATTACTTAATTAATACCATTTTTGTTTTTATCAGCGAGTATTAGAAACCTCTTAATTATAATAAATATGATTTTCATTCAATATTTTTTCAATTTTTATAGTTAAATTGATAAAGTAGATAATAAATAAGCATATCCTGAAGTTTCATAAAAAATGTCTATATTTTTCTATAAATTTCCGTCATTTCTTTCATTTTTTTATCGATATCAATATTCTGTCGATATTTCCGTATTTTGAACAAACAATATTTCTGTCGATACCGTATTTTCTTTCTTGCTCAGGACAAAAGGAATTTAAATGATAGATATTGTCACTGTCATTTATGAACGATATATAATTATTAATGGTTAAATTTATAAAGTATAAAAACCAAAACAAATAAAATAAAAAAATTTGATATTTGTTGCTACTACTGATTGAGTGTTACTAGTAGGGGTGTGCAAAAAAACCGACTAACCGATTAAAACAACCGATCCAATCCAATCCAACCTGATCGGATCGATTATTTTAGTGTAATTGGATTGGATCGGTTATGAAAAATTAAAAACCGAAGGTCGGTTCGGATCGGATCGGTTCGGAGTGTTAAAAACCGACCAAAACCGATCCAATCCAAACCGACCCCTTTTTTTTTTTTTTTTTTTAAAAAAAAAAAACATATGAAAATTAGTTTAATATTATTAGTATGTAGGCTTTGTTATATTAGCTNTGAATAATTCATTACTTAATTAATACCATTTTTGTTTTTATCAGCGAGTATTAGAAACCTCTTAATTATAATAAATATGATTTTCATTCAATATTTTTTCAATTTTTATAGTTAAATTGATAAAGTAGATAATAAATAAGCATATCCTGAAGTTTCATAAAAAATGTCTATATTTTTCTATAAATTTCCGTCATTTCTTTCATTTTTTTATCGATATTAATATTCTGTCGATATTTCTGTATTTTGAACAAACAATATTTCTGTCGATACCGTATTTTCTTTCTTGCTCAGGACAAAATGAATTTAAATGATAGATATTGTCACTGTCATTTATGAACGATATATAATTATTAATGGTTAAATTTATAAAGTATAAAAACCAAAACAAATAAAATAAAAAAATTTGATATTTGTTGCTACTACTGATTGAGAGTTACTAGTGGCATTATTGCGGAAATGCTAATTATTAATTTGGTTGCATTTAAATATATTTTATTTTTTATTTTAAAAATTTATCCCTCAGAATAATGTTTATTCTAGAAATTTAATTTGAACAAATAATTTTTTTAGGACAACCATCTACATTGATAAATAATTTATGAATCTTATCGATTATGTTTATTAATAGTGACAGATAATATTTTTCTAAAAAAAAAAACCCAGAATAAAATATTCTATGTCATTTTGAGCATGTGGATGCAGCACTATATGAGTTTACTGATTACATATGGGTTTATGCTTTGATTTTGGGGTTTAATTATATTTAGAGACCGATGCAAATACAATAATTATTGAATATAATTATTGACCTAAATAGTAAAAACTTTCGAATTGAAATATAAATATATATTTAAAATAAAAGATTTTTTTACCCAAAAAAGGAAAGAAAAGAAAAGATGTTAGAGAGAATGTGTGCACATTGATTAAATTTGATTATTTTTTAATATCTAAAATTGATTAATTTTTCTATGGTTAATTATATGAACAATAATCCTAAATTTACTAAAATATTCATCAAACTTATTTAGTGGTAAATAATATATTTATATTTAATTGGCTAATTTATTTAAAAATTTACTCATTAATGTTTAAGCTATATAAACAATCAAACTATAATATTTTAATATATATTATTTGATAAATAGTTTTTTTTTTAATATTTTAATATTTGAAGCATTCTTTATCGTATGATTATAGCATTCTTCATTTTATGAATCAGATGAAAAAGTCGATTGTTGTCCAAAAATAAATGATAAAGTTTTAAGAGTTCCAAACTGAATTTTTTACCATAAAAAGTTAGATAATTCACAATGGATAAAGTAGAGAATGGCCTCAGCGGCAAAGCATTGCTGTTTTAGGAAACCACTGAAAATCTCAATATCTTTCCCTTTTGATGATTAGGCAAAATTTCTCTTTCTCCTACCTTCCCTTAAAATCATTGTTATCTTATAAGACCGTAGACCAACTAAACACGGTTAAAAGCATGCAAATGCGACTAAAGTTGGTATTTTTAATTAATATTTCAGGTTTTAATCAATTCGGCTAATAAGCCAATAACGGTTTTGATAACTTCACTTAATTTCCATCATGGAACTAATTAAAGCCCAAACCCAATCAGAAGTCTTCTACATATTAATAAATTATGTTTACTGCTAAATATCATGGTTGTCTTAATCTTAACGGTAGATTTACTGTTGTAACCTCCTTCCTTCCCCATTCTGTGACTTTTGTATGTGCTGTAAAACATTTTTTAATTTTTTTTAATTTTCATGTTATCACTAATTGTTCTTTTGCAATTATAGGGCTGAACGGGCATCAAATTTACATGTGAAAATTTCGAAATATTGTTTACAAAAATAGTAAGTTAGTTAATTTGCAAATAATTCGTGTTGTATTTTTTGAAAAAGCAATTTGTTTTCCATATTAATTGTATGAAAAAAAAAAGTTATGTTGTTTTTAAAAAAAATAAAATAAAAGATGTATTAAATATATTATACAAGTGAAGAAAACACGTTTTTTTGAAAAAAATAATAATAATTATCTTTAATTATTCTTTTCTCTTTTGCCACCAAAAAAAAAGTGTACAAAAAACTAAATTACTAAATAGTTATTAAACTATTATTTACTATTATTCTTTTAATTATTTATTATATTACTAAATTACTAATAGTTATATATATTTTTTTGTAAATTACTCATAGTTATATCACATATATGTTAAAAAAATATTGCTTTAAATATATATTTTTGATATCCGTATTTTTTAATTTATAATGTATTATATGTGTATATACTGAATTTATAAATTTTCTATTTACATATGTTTTGGCCGAACTTTTCTTTGTATTTTTAAATAAATAAATTATTTATACACTTAGGTACTATATATATATCTTGAATTTTTTGGTGTTTGACTAAAATATTCTCAAAAAAAAAAAAAAAAAAAAGTTAATAGACTTCTAATTTTGTGTTACTTTATTTTGGCTTTTGCTTGAGAAAAAAGATGAAAAAAATAGAAGAAGAGAAAATATAGAGTTTTTTATTGTAAAATATTGTATTGCATTTCAATGTATTTATAGACATTACATGATATTTCTTTTACATTCAAATATATATTTGAAATATTTTATAAATAAAATAAAATCATTTGCTTAAAAGTGATTATTTCTCTAGATTTTTATAGTCAATTTTGATTTCTCATTTAAGCAAGACATGAAGCTTCAAGATACTGATTATTGCACTCCAATGCCTGACTAAACGAGGAGAGAGTTGGTAAGATTACATATTGTATTAAGTCACACTTTGTTATTTGTGGATCCTTCTCACTTTCAAACATAAGAGATACTGAACATAGAACTTTAAATGTGAACTTAGCTTAGATAATAATTTATCATTTCCTTGGGAGTGTTTTGTCTCGAATATTTTGTGAATATGTCTCGTACATTCCATGTGTTAGTTTCGGATATTCTAAAATATCTTAGCTTGACATAGTGACTTAGACAATAAATATATATAATATATTGCCTCAGACCAATAAATCATTTTTGAATATTTCAGCTTCAGACATTTTAATTTCGGACAAATGTTAAAGTCCAATTTATTTTGAGATTCAAACATGCATGCATGTTGTCTCAGACATATATACAAGTGTGACAAAATTGTCACATTTTTAACAATATGTATATATATATATATATATATTTATTTACCATTCCGTATTGAACTAAGAAATACATTTTGTTAATCTTTACGATTAATATAGATTTCTGTTGTTATCTGGAAGGAAGATGACTGCCCTAGCTAATGGTTTAAAGGCATCTCAAATGGGATCATATGGACAAAAAGAAAGAGCAATCAAATTTATTTTCTTTCAAAATGCATACTATTTAGAACACCGATTAACTTTGATTGAATATTTCCTAGAGATATTACCATATTGTGAGCTATATATGCACCCAAAGAGAAATCCATTGGGTTCAGGTGAAGATTTACTTGAAGTTTGGATTCAAGATCTTTTATTGCTAGGGGTGTTTTATGAGAATTGTTTAAGATTTATCTAAGTCATTATTCCGAGGGTTAACCAGTTAGGATGTCAAGGGCCGTAAGGAAAGTGCAAGCATTTGGAACTTTGTAGTAACCTGGTTGTCCAAGGTGTCATATGAGATTCCATGGGGTCAGTAAGGCCTAAGGTACCCTTTACTAATAGAATAGAAGATATACATTTGACAGACTCCAAGACATTACAATTGAGCTTTAATGTGGTATTCCAAGTTTTTATACATGTGACAAGAACCTAAACATTAATTGTAATCGTTCTGAAAACAAGTAACTCCAAAACAATTACAGTATTAATTAATTACGATGTCTATATTAAAATTAAAAATAATTACAAATTGTTACACATTTTAATTACATGCATGACCTATAAATAGAAAGAAGATCAAGAAAGTAAATGAGATTATTTTTAATTACTATTTTTTCTTATTAAATTAAACGTAAATGTATTTTTGGTAGGTGCCACATTAGTGCTAAAACAATTTTATATCTCATTTTAGCTATTTTTGGACAATTTTAAGCAGAGCACGATTGCAGTATAAAATTAAGATCACATATACGCAAAAGTAAATAAAAAAATAAAATACTTTAGAACTTTGGAAAAACCAAAATCCTTCTTCAATTAATGGAAAATAAATATTCTTATACTCCAAAATTTATTTGGAATCACTAAAAATTGATCTGCTCCATATATATAGTAGATATAATATTGTTGATCTTTCCCAATTGATCAGACAGCCCACCCCTTTTAATCCTCAACAAGGACTCTTTGCAACCACAGCTCAAGAACACAAGCAGAAGACCCAATATTCGTATATTCATGCTTTTACATTATTGCATATATAATTAATAATTATATATATATATATGTATATATTTGAACTGGACCCTACACTTACTTTGACAAAATCTACTATCTCGTACTCCTTATCTGTCCGAAGCAACCTGCAGAAAAAGTTAAGTGAGTTTCCATCAACGTCTTTGCTCATGAATCTTCTTACTATCTCCATCACTCAAGTTAAAAGGTTATACATAGTGTCAATTATGGATCTCCCTTTATTAATACAATCTACAAAGCACGTTCCAATTAAATTGAAAAGAACATTGCAAAAAAAAAAAAAATAATAATAATAATAAATTACAGCTGAAAAGAAGAAGTTAAATATATATGTATAGAAAGAAAGAATGCTAAGGTGCCAAAATTTTAGATTCTCACTTTTTTGTTGGAAATAATGTAGAAAATTCTAGGATTGCAACTTTACCAATAGAATTTTCATTTTATTTCGTCATATAACCAATCTCTTATCATATTGATTTGATCCTTTCAATGTGAAAAATAATAGGTGCAATAAGAGCTAGAATTTACAGTTTTAATATCATATGAAACTATATTATTATTTTTATAAATTTGTATTCTTTGAGAGATAAACTTGAATAAATTGAGTTATATATATAAACCCTAAGTATTTGAATCTCATGTTGGTGGAAATAAAAACGCAACTTGATTTTCATAAGTTTCCTCCACTTTCTTATTGTCCCCAGTCCTGTGCAAGAAAAAGTCCAATCTTGTTACAGGAATACAGAATCTCATGCACCCAAACATACTATATAGGACCATACTCATTAATTCTCTCAGTTTTTTGTGCGCACTCTATAGAGAAAATAAGAGGATAAGGTATTTAAAAGGAAAAAAATTGAAAAAGAGAAAGAAAAAGCTGCTGCCTTGGCCTTCTGATAACGTTGCTATCCCTTAAAGGATCAACATGGAGGGCCGAGGGAAAGAGATAGAGAGAATACAGATAATTTATTTTTGGTAGTTTCAGAGAGAATTAATAAAGGAAATTTAAAAAAAAAAAAAAGTTTCCTTAATTTGGGATTTTAATGGGCTTAAAAAGGGATCTGAAAGGGAATCGAAAGAGTTGAGTGTCCCTTCAACAACCTTAACTTTTTGTTTATGAAAAAATGTTGTGAAAAATTTGAAAGCAAAACCCAAAAAAATTGAAAACAATCTTAATACTTATAGAATATACATACAACAAACACGTAATGAACATAGGATCAACGGTATTCATAAAAAAACATAGGATCAAACGGCACAGTGATGCTGACAATGTACTAGCGACCACCTATACGGCCTGAAAAGCTACACATTTTTGTTGGGTCCCACTTTTCTGCTTTCTTTCACATTGTCTCCCACTTTCAATGTATATGCCAAAAACTAGCCTAGCAAATCACCTTAATTTCAATGTGTAATATTCAAGCAATAGAACAAAGATAATGGTTTCTTTTTTCCTTTAGTATGTCTTATCTATATATTTCTATTGAGAACGGAAAATAAAATTGAAATAGTATAGATTTTTAATTTTTTTATATTAAAGATGGAGATATTCAAACTCTCAGTCTTTAATAAATAGTAGCTTTTTCAAAAATAAAATAGTGAAGATTTAAAGCTGAAAATGAATAAGATAAATATAGGCATTATTTGATGTTGCTTATTCCTATATACCGGTTATAGTATCATTTGAGCATCTCCGACGGTGAATTTTGATTGATATATACGTGGCATAGAAATATACACTATTTAAATTTATATGGCATAAATGTATATTCAATTTAAAAATCGTTCTCCAATGGCAACGTGCATAGAAACTATTTATAATTATTAATTAATTATATATTTTATTAAATATTTTTAATTTTTGAACAAATTAGATGTTAAGATAAATTTTATATTTTATGAAACTTGATAATATCTGACAGAGCTTTTAAAAATAGATATTTTTCTTGATAATGTATAAACCATATCAGCTCGATATTCATTTTAGACATTATCATTTGAGTGCATTTTTTCAAAACAATGTTTATATTTACTTATGTGTCATGTTAATTTTAGCAATTCACATTCCATTAAATATGCTCTTATAAATTTGAGTTTGTTGAAAATGAAATTGCAAAGACATTTACATGAATAGCAAGTATATTTAAAAAAAAATACATTAAAATACTATTGGACCGAAAATGATACATATAAAATTATTAATATGCAAGTAATACGAATTTATAACTTCACAAAAAAGAAGAAGATATTTTTGTTTGTGTTGTTAACTTTGTTATAATTGAATAGTATATGTCAAATTGTTGGCACTAGTCAAAGTGAGTTATATATGCACTAGCATCATGGGGTACTATTTGTGGACTACACCTAATCATCCCTTTCAATTTGAAGGTCAAGTGTGTTTTGTATTAGTGGGTGTGTTGGCCTAGACTTGGACAAGAAATGATGGTTTACCCTCATGTTCTTTCCAAGATTTGGTTATGTTCATCGAGATTTTGGAGTGCTAAATTGATTTAAATACATATGGGTCTCAGGATACCGATACGACAAAATTGGTAGGGTTCAAAAGCCAAAAATCACTTTTTCTTTTAAAAAAATAAGCTTCCCAATTTGAATTTTAATTTTGAACATTGAATTTGAGCCAATACGAGCTGGGCTTGGTTTTGTAAGTGGTTATGTCCCCTCAATAGATCTTTCGCCATCCTCTGATGAGGCCCATCAAGTTCCTCCTTTTTTTTTTTTACTTTTTTTTTTCATAATAATTTTGTTGAACTTTGAGAAGGGGGAAAAACTTTTTGTCAGTTTTTATTTTTAAATTAAGAGATAAAATTGACATCACATTATTTTATTTTTGATAATTTAGGATTAATTTAACTGCAATTTTTTAAGTTTAATTAAAATAAATTTAGCTTTTTAAATTTCGAACAATACATATATAGTTTATGTTGACTTATGCAGTTATCATTATATTATTGTCCAACTCTTATTGAAAATAAAATAGCATAATAATAATTGCATATGTCAATAAAGACTGCAGATTTATTATTAACTTGATAATTTATGGTTGGATGGTCGCACCATATCAAATAGTGCAACAATCTTATATAACTATACCCTAAATATAAATTTAAAAGTATAATGATTGTGAAGGTGAATTGTATCACTCTGTAAATATTCGATCAGATGGACAATATTAATCCAACACTTCGCACGCCTCTATATATACATTTAAAATCCTAGCATTTAAAGATTTCTTATGACTTGAGCGTCGACGGATATTTACTCAGTGCCACATTGGCGTCCCCAATAGCATCTTGATGATGTTTTCTATTTTTGCTGGCTTGTAAATTTTTTCAATGATGAAGGAGAGTGTGCAACTTTGAGTTGATGATGTTACCACCAGAGTTATTCTTTAGAATAAAAATGTTAAATGTGCTTATGGAAATTAACACAAAAGAACTTTCTCAAATTCACATTCTAAAATTAGAGTAAAGCATATTGAAGCTTAATTTCCTTGTCAATAGTTAAAAAATTTGCCGTGCAATTAAACACTTGTTTTATGCCTCAAGAACAATTCAAATCAATCATCAAGAGTATAATTTATTCATAAAATAAATAATAAAAAACCCCACATTTCCCATTTTGCAAGTTTGAAACTTTGATAGGTTAATGGAAAATAAATGAGGAGCCACACCTAATGCTTGCATTTAGGGATTTTGGTAGTGTTATATGTTGGTGTTTTGTTGAAAGCCTAAAGTTTTGGCTTTTGGAAATCCACCAGATATAGAAAGAATGAGATATCTACGCAAACCATGTCGTTATTAGTAGTGCCAGTTTTCTAAGCAAAATATTAAATATTTTTTAATTGGGATTGCTTATCTATGTTGGTTATAAGATTCTTCAATCGAGGAGTTACCTAATTCCATTTCATTTATTAATCATAGAATTCTGCTTACTGAATCTAAAGGTGCCAAGTCATATGGTCCATCGATGACATTTCTTCTTTATGTTTTATTGTATTGTTTGGCTTTTAAAGGTGCCTAGCCATATGGTCCAAATGTTTGTTTTTAGAAATCGATTTTCTATAAATAAATAAATAAATAATTGATAAAACACAAACAAAAATGTCCAGGAACATATAAAAGTATTTTTGGAAATTCTTTCCTTTCTGGAGAATATATAGATGAACTGGGTTCCAAAGGCTTTTTATGATGTTTGTACATTGAACCCTGTGAGCACCAACTCATGGAAAGGCTTTGCTCTCCTTGCAATGGTGTGGTAAATTATTGTTTCACACAATCAGTGAAAAAAATGTATATTTCTTCCGTTTGGTTTTTCGTCTCATTTGATTATTTATTTATTTATTTATTATTATTATTATTTTTA